>JAOVYW010022763.1:33999-44380 GCA_025775045.1 Hiodon tergisus | reverse complement strand
CACACAACCCGCTAATCAATGGTACACACAACTCGCCACTCAGTGGCTCACACAACCCGCTAATTTGGAGTTTATGTTGATTGAATACAGGACAGATGGACACTTCCGATCCATGTTTGACATACAGTTTCCTTTCCTGTATAAGGTTCCTGGAATCTTACTGGACACAAGAGAGTGATCTGTTAGTTTCAGGGAGTTCGGGAGAAACGAGTTAAGCTCTGAGGATTGGTGCAACGCCAAAACATCCCCAGGAAGACTGCTTTTGGTGGATCCGTTTAAATCACATCACAGGATTTATTTGCTAGATAAGACGTCCTTATCCAGCTGTTAAAAACAATCAATTTGGTCCTTTCCCCCGCAGTTCCAATATTGGATTTGTAATTTGTCTTTAGTTTATTTAGATGGAAAAGGAAGCTTGAATTATGATTTTGAGTATTTTAAAGGAACCACTGTACTTTTTGTTGTATTGTTCACATTTTGTTGGCAGGGGGAATCGTGCGATGCAAATCCTCTGACATGCACTCGTCTTCTTATTTGCTGGTCCATAGGCAGGCGTGACAGATCTGTATGTTCTCCCTACAATGGTGTTTTTTTCCTGGAGAGAGTCAAATGACCTCGGCCCCTGAGAACAGGTGTGGGCGGGAGCCGGAAGATTTGCTAACGAGGCTCTCTAATGAGTTCTTTCTCGCTTCTCAGAGCACCAGGGCACCAACGCTGTAATTATGAGAAGAAAAGCAGCTACAAATCTGTCTTGTATCGCGAGGCATTCAGAAAAGATCGGGCCGTTAGATCAGAGAATGGCAGTCTCAGTGAAGAGCCTGTCACACAAGCCTGTTTCATGTTTCCACAAGCTGGACCCATGCCAAGCTGGGCTGGACTAATGAGCCCCAGTGCTGACAAAACTCTGCTTTGTCTTCCCACACTGGCAGTAAATATGCTGTTCTCGCAAGTGTACATTTTGTTTACAGTTCGTGCCTTTAGCAAAGAGTGAGCCAGCTGGCGTTTGGCATTTGAATATCCACATTACCATGAGATATCCACGAGACCCATCTGATCAGTCACAAAGTACGTTTTTTCAGTAAATTTTACAGAACGACGCCTGTAAATAGGTAAAAATCCCTGTGGTGAATAAACATGTGTTGTAATGTAATAATATCAAGAGTTAAAGCCAGCTCGTGATAAGATACTGAATTCAAAGCACCCAAATTTGCAAAGGACACCTGAAGTTTTTAAATGGGGGCAGTGAATGTGTAATCACTTGCTCTGGAGCTTTTTGTCTGAGCTGATGTTGCACTGATCCACAGCTGCGGGTTTCTGTTCGTATTATCTGGCTGGCTGCACACAATACCACTTCATGCCGATGTTTCACATTGTGTGCCCCAGGACACCACAGGAAGGCTTTGGTAGCCACAGCAAAGACTATGTTTAATCAGTGGATGATCATTAAGCCAGCAACACCAGAAATATAGGAATTCAATTAGAACTGCAACTCAGGACGTTTATTTTCTGCTTGCCCTCTGTTACAGTATTTGTATAAAGATTCCCCATGAAAGCTATTTGTACAGTCTGTTGTGAAATAGCCCCTCACACACGAGGGAATTCTGCTACTGGAGACACGTCTGAGTGGAGTTTACAAGTTCCCCCAGTGTTTGACTCAGATTCAAATTCAAATAAATAAAATAATAATAATGAATACATTTCCTTCCCGATGCTCCAGTTTCTTACCTCACTCTGAAGACTCAGTTTTCTATACCAGTTCTCTCTGGGAGGTCCAGTTCATTGCAAACCTGGACAGTGGATAAGCCAAAAAATATTGTTATTATTAATAATAATAATGATAATAATAATAATAATAATGTGGGGTAAAAAGGGTGGTTGAATTGTGGGTGAATTTCAGTATTTTTTAAATAATCATTCCTAATGTTTCTTTTATTTATTTATTTCAGAGGCCTGTGGTGATTTAGTGGCCGAAGAAGAGGTTGTCCTTCTTACCGTGTTTGTAAAGTAGCGTGTGTACAAAGTAGCGTGTAAAGTAGCGTGTGTACAAAGTAGCGTGTAAAGTAGCGTGTGTACAAAGTAGCGTGTAAAGTAGCGTGTGTACAGACAAATCCCCAGGGATCATAAATATTGTAAAGTAGCGTGTGTACAGACAAATCCCCAGGGATCATAAATATTGTAAAGTAGCGTGTGTAAAGTAGCGTGTGTACAGACAAATCCCCAGGGATCATAAATATTGTAAAGTAGCGTGTGTACAAAGTAGCGTGTAAAGTAGCGTGTGTACAGACAAATCCCCAGGGATCATAAATATTTAAATTTAGGCTTATTATCAATTCTGTTGCCTCAGATGCCAACAGTGCTGTCGCTGGTGCCCAGAGATCAAAGCAGATTCCTCACCGCACTGAAAAGCACAAAGCCACAGGCTGTCAGAAACCAAGAGGCAGACTGGTTTCCCTTTGTCACCTCTAATTCACTTTTACATCTCATGTTGGTCAGATCAAATTTAAACTTACTGGTTTTAGCAGATGTCCCAATAGGGAGAAATGTTCTCCCAAATTCCCGTTGTCATGTTAGGCTAAATGTTTATATTGATCAGAGTTGTTGGCTGCTTTATCTCTGGGAATGGTTTGTACCGTTTTGCAGGTAACCAGACAGGCTTGCCCAGTAATAATGATACTGATATCAATAAGAGTTAAAATCGTCTCTTGGGGCAGCGTCTATCATAAAACAAAAACTTGGACAAAACCAGAGACATTTCCAGGTCACTAAAGGCTATGAGATGCTTCTGTGTTAAGATCTTCGCCACCAGAGACCTGACCCATGCTGGTCCACAGACATCGGCTCCCACTGAAAAGAAACCACTTCCATAAGGAATGGTCAATGCACTATACATGCATCTGTGGAGACTGATAATCAGCGGTGTACTATAGAAACCCGCCCCCTCCCCCAATACATATGTTTGCTGAAGCTAATGTTTTGCGTTCTGTATAGATTGATGCTTCTCGTTTTTAAACTCTGTAAAGCATTTTTTTAATATCTTTTTTCGCTTTAACGCGTGTCCTTACTTTATCTACTCTACATATTCAAAGAACAAACCGAGAGATCTTTTATTTATTTCCGCGGAGACAGAGGCCACTCCCAGTCATTCTGCCTTCTCCGCTGCCTCGGTCTTTGCAGCGATTGGACGGCGGGTGTCGAGGGCTGGAGTTTTTTTCCCCTGCTTGGCCTGGGTTGCATCCAGGAGTGACGAGGAGACAATAGAGAGGCAGACAGACACACAGACCAGCCAGCTTCGGTACCTAAGATTGCGATCGGCTGTGCCCGAATCCCTGTCGGAATCTGGAGAGTATCTGAAGATACGCAATGCAATAATTAAATCACCAGTCAATCTGTCCATTCACCAACGTAATTTCTTAATTTTCTATAAAACAAATTGAGAGAAGGTACCAGACGTTGCATGCCGTTCGACTTGAGAGGTAAGTAACCTGGAGAATAATAAGGAATATTAATGAATATTAAGTAAAATCAGACATAACTTTTAATACCAATATTTAATGTCATTGATAATATGATGGTTGGACTGTTTTATAATTATTTTTAATAATCGCGTACTGTCATTAACGTGCATAATTCATTTTTAATTTCGGACGGGTTGTCTGCCAACTCTGCCTCGATGTAATAATGATGACTTAAATAAGAAATTGTCAATATTTGTTTTTTGGTATTTTCGGTTAAACAGTGTGTTGCTTTTTAAGTGCGTTGGTTTTGTGTTGGTCTTACTTAGCATGCATTGCTCGTGTTTTTCCGTACCTGTAGGCTGCGTCCTCCGGTATTGTCCGCTGTGCATTTACAACATCGGAAGCAGATTCTTGCGGAGAACAATGGGCTACTTATTTCCGAAGTTGCGCGTAATTGATCATAAAACACTGAACATTTCGAGACGATAAAAGTCTCCCAATTCTTTTCTACGTTTCTTGTTTATTTTCGATGTTTTCCTCGGCACATTCATACTATTAGGCTATAACGTGATTGGAATCTTAAATTACGCTTGCTCCCGAATTACCTGAAAGAGATGTTAGACTTTAAAACTCACGGCGACGTTTTGAATCTCAAGAAACACTGTCATGTAACTTACATTCAAACACACTTTCCCTTTCACACTTTCAGTCAATGACAAATTCAGATACATGCGAATAATGCTACACGTATGTTAGTCGTATCTTTGCGTACGGAGCTGGACCCAGTGTAGATGCCTTTGCCTCCTACACGGCTTCCCTGTCCTTTGGGACAACATTGCAGACCCAGAGGTTTCACTACTGCGGTGATGCTGAGACAGGATACATTTCCGCTTGTACTTGTAAGTAATTGTGAAGGATGCTCGCCTTTTATATTTAATTTAACAAAGCTTAACGTGCACCTGACGCAGAAAAGCGTAGAATATTAAACGTGCGAGTACGTTTTCAAATACACTTTCATGCGCCCCGCGACACGTACAGGCTATACACGGACTTGCACTGTGAAAACCAGGACATTTTGTTTTGATCATTGGTCTCTTCAGTTTCATAAGGGTAAAATAAAAATATAGTACTTCTCGAAGATATTAAAGGAGGATACAGCAATAACTATACGGCATTAACGAAAGTCTGAGCACGCCTTTTTATGGTGTTTGAGCCGCAGAACGGTTTAAAACATTACTACTTTTTAATTTCTGTGCTTTTCCTTGTCGGAAGCACGTTATGCACGAAGCAATTATGAGATAAGGTTCAGAAATACCTAATTAAATATATCAACCACAGACAAAATAGTTGCAGCAGATTGACGTTAAGGTGAGCTTAACACCAGAGAAGTAGTAGGGTCTTATGATGCCCACCTTCTTTATCAAAGTTTGAACCCCCCTAACCCTAACCCCCCCCCCCTTTTAAAAGAATTTAAACTGAAAGCCTGGCTTTCGCCTCACATGTCCTGCTAAAATCAGCTTTGCTTGAATTACGCGGCAAACGCGTTTTTGAGACAAGGATGACACTTCACTTGCACTCCCAATAATAGGATTACATTTGTAGGCCTGAATCCAAAATAGGATACGTGATGGTTTTTTTGCATTATCAACATAAACATTCATATATTTAAATTAATGAAATTGTATTTTGAGCACGTTGATCTCTTATTTAATTGACCATGTTCTAAAACGTAAATATGATACCATTTCAGACCAGCAAGTTTAACTTCCGAAACACATGTAGTCTACGTAAAAAATAAAATAATCTGTCTAGGGTCAAAAGATAAACCAACAGTTAGGATTTAAATATTTTTACCTATAAATGCTGAATTTATTTTAAATTTGCTATGGCAGACCAGGGCATGCCTTGAGCCAGGAGTGATCAGACACAGGAGTAAAGTTGTGCTTTAAAGAAAAGCTTTTATTAGCGACAGAAACCGACAGCATAAAAGGAGAATTATCTGAAGGTATCTGCATCTACTTAGCCCAGATGACCACTGTGGTTCCATTAAATTAATTTATTGGTTCAGTACCAGCTGAACTTACTTATTACAGAACTCAGATACGCAAATATTTCTGCCTTCACGAAGCATACCTGAGGGAAATTAGTAAGAACAGTATTCTGCAAACATCAGATCAGCATGATTTGCTAAAGACCTGTGTCATCATCGTCCTCTAGGGGTGTCTGGCAGGGTTTTTTTTAGAAGAAACAGGAGACACACATCGCTTAGCAATGCTAATCCCTTTTAAAAACACTTTGAGCTGGGTGGGTTGCCTGTTGTCTCATCACCTCATGCTATCCACCAGAGTGGTGTGCTTCCCTGAAATACAGAGCAAGGAGAGAGATAAATACAACCATGTTGTCCGCACATTGGCCTAAGCTGCAGTGGAAATGGCTCAAGGCCGCCATTTATTTTCTTCTGATGCTCATCCGTCTGACACTAATCCGTGCGGTATCTGACCTTGTTTTTGTTTTGTTTGTTTTTAGCACAAATAGAGTTCCAGTTATGGGGAACGGACTCTGTACGTTGGGTTTAATTTAAATTAATTTTAAATTTAAAAAACGTCAGACAACAGACAATAACTGAAAAAAATAACTGCAGCTGTAAATAATTGTAATTCCATTTCTCCATCCTGTTTTTATTTTAGAGATAATATTAAATATTCAAATAAAACTATAAATCCAAATGTTTACGGCCACACCTGTTGTGCTCACTTCACTGAAGCTTTTTCATGAAGAGCTGTCTCTCTGAAGAGCAGTCTCTATGGAGAGCTGTCTCTTGGAGGTCAGTCTCTATGAAGGTCAGTCTCTATGAAGAGCAGTCTCTTGAAGGTCAGTCTCTATGAAGAGCTGTCTCTCTGAAGAGGAGCCTCTTGAAGGTCAGTCTCTCTGTAGAGCTGTCTTTCTGAAGAGCAGTCTCTTGAAGGACAGTCTCCAGTGTCTGGGAGACATTGGAGTGTAAATGTAATTTCTGTGCTTCTCCTTATCTTCCAGTGCCACCAGCCATTAGCGTAAGAAGCCTCTCTCATCAGAAGAATGACCTCTTCCAACCCAGGGTCCCATGCCACCTTTGACATTCTGGAGGACCTGCAGCTCATTGCAGCCCAGAACTTGGAGAAGCTGGAGGTCAGCAGGTACTATGAGGTCATCAGAGAGCTGGGTAAGGGGACCTATGGCAAGGTGGAGCTAGCCATTCACAGAAGCAGAGGTGAGTTCACTGACAGGCCTGTGGCGTTGGGCGTAAGTGTGAACGTGTGAAATCTGTGCATCCGCAATGCGTGGTCTCTCATACATATTCATTGTTCAGGATGGTATTTTTATCATTCCAATGCAGTTACATCACGTGTTTATTGTTAAAGACAAAGTCTTTTTGCATTTAGATATTTCCGTTTGTTTTTTCTCGCATGTCTAAAGCCTTAATGTCGAAAAAAGACAAACCACAATGTGTAACTGTCTGCTTATTCCACCTCAATCACGGCCATGGAACCATGAAGCTTAGGGAGGAGAATAAAATCCTACTTTCAGAAACGGGCATCTGATAAATACCCCCTGTGTAGCTGCCCCATCCTTAATGCATGTAAAGAACAGTGAAAGTACGGGATATCAGAACAGATGGTACGGTATCTAGGCAGCTTCCACCCGCGTCACGTGCGCAGATAATCTCACACAGCGTGGTAAGGGGAATTCTTCCCCCAGTCTCCCCACTGCTCAGCTCATAAATCTACAACCAAAGCTTTTCTACATTCCCGAGATCTATTCCAACCTATTCATCCTCTCGTTAAGAGCAAATTCGGAGGCATGCAACTGTTTCGTTATACTGTCATACATCTAAATGAAACTGATTTAAAATCCGCCATTTACATTTATTTATGTTTTTTCAGTAGAACAACCTCTAACCTTTTCTTTTTGTCTTTGTGAAGGTTGTGTTTACATTTACAAGCATACAGTTGTAGTCTCTTTGACCTTTTGTAACGACCTATTACTGCTTTACAATGTGTGCCACCTCTACCTTCCAGGCACAAAAATGGCCCTGAAATTCCTCCGTAAGAGAACTACGAAGTTGAGAAGTTTCCTGAGGGAGTACAGCATCTCTCTTTACCTCTCCCCCTGCCCCTTCATCATCAACATGTATGGAATTGCCTTCGAAACTGACCAATACTATATCTTCGCTCAAGAGTACGCCTTGGCAGGCGACCTCTTCGACATCATCCCCCCTCAGGTAACCACAGCAGAATCCGTCACTGGTCACATGTCTGTCTTTGAGCAAAGGAAGCCTTTAGCCTAAAGGTGAGAACCCGAAATGACCTTTCAGTCATAACATACAGGTCTCGACATTGCTGAGCCTCATTTTACTGGAGTACTTACTTCATAAAATGGCACTGAAGCCAGTAACTGTCCACATATGATATCCAACGGTATGTGGGTATGTGTAGAACATATTCTGTGCAGTTGGTACATTGCCCAATCATTTTGGATTTTAATGTGGACTTAAAAGATTTTTGAAAAGTTGTTGCTGTGAGAGAAATTGTTCACTTAGCCAAAAGCCATTCCTGGGAAAGAGTTTGTAGCAGGCCTTAACTGCAGTGATGACGCATCTCTCTGATGTTTGCCTCGCAGGTAGGACTTCCAGAGATGGTGGCCAAGCGCTGTGCTCACCAAGTGGCCTTAGCTCTGGATTACCTGCACTGCAAGGAGCTGGTGCACCGCGACATAAAGCCAGAGAACGTCCTGATCTTCGACAGGGAGTGCCGCAGGGTGAAGCTCTCCGACTTCGGCATGACGCGGCCGGCGGGTTCTCCAGTGAAGCGCGTGAGTGGCACCATCCCCTACACGGCGCCCGAGCTGTGTGACGCCTCCAGGGCAGAAAGCTTCTGCGTGGACTTCAGCACCGACGTGTGGGCCTTCGGAGTTCTGCTCTTCTGCATGCTGACGGGAAACTTCCCCTGGGAGAAGCCCCTGCCCTCCGACCCCTTCTACCAGGAGTTTTCCCACTGGCAGCTGCGGCGGGTGGGGTACGTCCCCTCACAGTGGCGCCGCTTCTCAGACGAGGTCCTGCGCCTGTTCCGCCGGCTGCTGTCCCTGGAGCCAGGGAGACGCTGTGGCGTAAAGGCGGTCCTCGGACACTTTGGCCACCGCTGGATGCTGGACAGCGCAGCTGGCGACGGCCACCTGGTCAAGCGAGACTCGTCGTCCTCTGAAGAGGATCGTCTGGTCGACCGCATGAAACGGCAGACGCTGTCTCCGATCCGCGGAGCAGTCGAGGGCCCGGTCTCAGTGGAGCCGGTTCTGCCTCACTACCCCGTATCCACCAGCGGCTACGAGAGGGTCTCCCGCGAGAGTGCAGCTGAGAGTCGTATGATGGTCACTACGCCTATCGAAATCTGCGTGTGAATGCCCCGCTGGGTGTCCTCCTGGCAAACACCCTTTAAAACAATGAGGATAAAGAAAAAGACGATGATCTGTCTGGTGTTTGGTTTTATGACCCCACGGTCTGCCTTTGTTCCCACCCAATAGTCCTGATGACAATTCGCCCTGGAGGGATGACACCATTCAAACGTTTCAACATTTATACTCATGATCAAAACAAATAAATATAGAAAGAGATGCAGAAAAAAGACAGTTGAGTGCAGTATTGTCATAACTGAAGAGCTACCAAGAAACTTCATTCAGCAATACTTCAGTTTCACTCGGACCAGACAGACAGTGGATGGAGTAACGGAACCGGAAAGAACCGGAAAGAACCAGAAGGAAATGTGAATTTGACTCAAAGGGCAGCAGTTTTGGAAAACTTACTATGGATTTTGAAAAATCAAAACGAACATTTTCACATTCAACGCAAATGCAATTTGAAATAAGGTACTGTGTGTGTGTGTGTGTTTGTGTGTTTGTGTATTTGTGTATGACCTGAGCTAATTCTTTGGTTCACTCTTTTAATTTATTTATTGTTATTTATTTAAATCCTTAATTGTGACAAAATATTTTATATATATTTATTTATTAAGCAGCTCTATTCTTAGTTTGTTTTAAAGTTTGCTAATTTTTCAGTGCCAAACTATTTGAGCAAAACATTTTGTACAACAACAGCTTTTGGAGTTTTCTCATTTATTTTTTATCTTGACTTAATGTATGGCGTGTTACTAGCTGCAAAATAAGTTTAGACTTAACTAGTGAGTAAATGTTTTTTAAGGGGAACATTCCTTCTCTTTTCAAGATACCGTTGTTTATTCATGTCCCGTCAAATGTTGGTATGGTAGAAAAAATATTCTTTATTGATCCTAATTTAATCTGAATATTGAATTAATTTTAAATTCCATATAGTAATATAGAATCCTTTAACGCGAGTGTTTGTAGCTGACAAAGCATGAGTTTTATGTGAGGGTGCTGTCTGTCTGGAAGCGCGGCTCGAGCCGTCTGTCTGGAAGCGCGGTTCGAGCTGTAAGGTCCATACAGCACACACGCAGCCTTCAACATTTATTTATAAAAATATATTGCACCACTGAAAAATTGCTTGTCATTTGAAGATCATGGAATCAAGGAAACTGAGATATTCCAGGGCTGTAACATATCTATAGGGATCACCGTAAACCAGGAAAACCTTGACAGCTACATTCAGTTTAATCACTGAACCAAAACTAAGACTGTTACTAACATCACTGATACATCACAGAAGTAGTTTCATAGAGAGTGGATTCCGTGATCTGTGAAAAGTGAATTAAATGTAAATGTCTTTATAGGCGTTGGCTGATCATAGCACATACGGTGTTTGTCCACTTCCTCCTATCGGAGGGACAAAAAACTAAAAATGTTGTCTGAACATTGTCACCGCTGTCGTTTCTGATGTTTCTAGATTAAAAACTCTAAGCTATTTTGGAGTTTGCCCCCTCAGA
>JAOVYW010022763.1:0-13941 GCA_025775045.1 Hiodon tergisus | reverse complement strand
TATGAAGATGGTTAAGGTAAGTTAAGGTATGAAGATGGTTAAGGTAAGTTAAGGTATGAAGATGGTTAAGGTAAGTTAAGGTATGAAGATGGTTAAGGTAAGTTAAGATATGAAGATGGTTAAGGTAAGTTAAGGTATGAAGATGGTTAAGGTAAGTTAAGGCATGAAGATGGTTAGTTAACCAACACTGTTAAACTAAAACAGTCAAAACTAACACCACTTGCAAATGCCATCTACCGCCACTTCGCAATGGGAAAGGTAAATCGAGTAACGAAAATATCTAACCCATAAAACAGAAACGTCTCTCTGTAAACTTGCCTGGAGCTGTACAGTGTAAGTCACAGGTAAATGATGAATCAAGGTGTGGGGTTTCGACTTGCAAGCCTTGTAAAAGATTGCTATTCACAGAAACGCTCATTAGGAAAACACCTGGCTACAGCAGTGGAGGGTAAACAGTGAATCGAAGCAACTAGAACGCACATGTGGATTTCAAGTGACTCCGCCCCATTCAGAAATGAAGGTGAAGCAAATTGATGAACCAAACCGCACTGCAACACGAACGCAAATCATTTCCGTTAATTCCCCGTGGTAAACGGTAAACCAGGATCCCCTGGTGACCCTTGCTCATGTCAGCTTCTGCACCCCCGAGGCATAAATAAGGCATGTAACCATCTGCACAAGGGTCGGAGATCATCAGGAGATCACACAGACCTGGGACGTGAAAGGCGGGCTGCTCTGAGATGCCAGGTAGGGGGCGATAGTCATGTGGTCGCCGGATTTTTAAAGACTGTCCCTGGAAGATGATCCCATCAAAAGCCATGGCCTGAGTAGTTTCATCCACAGATCGAAACTGAGGAAGACAAACAGCAACACTAAAAGGTAGGTAAATACGGGAATAAACTGGGATATTTTCTGCTTGTAGAATATGACACAGAGCTGGTTACCTCTAGGAATGCAAAGTTCTTATCCTGGTTAATCTGAACGGCAAGGACAGGGTTGGTGGGAGCCTGAGACAGGCCAGCCAGACGCATCTGGGCGTTAAAGAAGTCAGCCATTGCCTCCTAAAAACAGAAAAGCAAGGAGGATTCACCGATTACCACACAATACACAATTCAGGCCGTACACAGCAGGCAAGACGGAATTTATGCAAACTTTAAAAAGATACAACCATGTCTTTAAAAGCTTGGCAACCAAAATACTTAAAACATCTGGCTTAAATTTATTTTCACAACGCATAAATCAAATTGTATAGCTGGATTTGAAAAGATAAACGAACCGTGTTCTAGCGTCTTCTACGTACTTAAAGGTAAGAGTAAAATTTACATTTTTCTGATAAATGGATATATTTTAAGATATATGCTCTCCCCTACCTGACCGGTAACATAACAGGTGAACTGTTGTGATATTTACAAACTATTTTCTAAAATAAAACTACTAACAAAAAAAGCATCATGAGAAGACCCAGAAGCATTAACACAGAAATGCCACACAGGCAGAATCCCACTTTGCCGGTTATTTAATGTGTGGATTATTTCATTAGCTTGCAGAAATCTAGTAACAATCACTAACAAAAGGTGGTAAACACACACTTCAATGTTTAAAATGTAAATGTATTCATTTATATATTCTTTAGACTTTTATATACATAATTACATTCTGATGACAATAACCAACTCCTGTTTTATGTTTTTCAGTTTGCTGTAAACCTGAGCAAGAATTGAAGCACATTTGTGTTATATAAACAGTCTATACACTAAATCGATTACCTGCAACACGCTCCCTTTAGTTCAATCTTAGAACTGTAAATAACTAAATTTAACAAGATTTATGGTGGCCCTAGATGGCCAACGCAGTCGACCCCTCATTAAAACACACCACACTACCTTTTTACACCTCGAGTAAATCAGGACAAAATAGACACGTGTGTGAGTGAACTTCCACTGCAATAAAACTGACACCAAAGCCCCGTTGAAAGCTCACCTCTGTCAAGCCAAAAGGAATATTGCCAACATAAAGCCGCCGCGCTTGCCGTGTCATCTGACTGCCAACTATGGGCACTTGTGTGGGCGCCACCGCCACGCCACTGGAGGCTGAGGATGCCAGCAGAGCGATCGTGGGGATCTGACCAGCAGCTGCAGGAGAGGAAATAGGGCACAGTGAGATGGGATTCACTTTGGAGAGCAGGGAAACCGCAGGAATAAAACACAGGTAAACAGTACAACGACCACAAGCCGCTAGTACTTTTTAATGGTTTTCATTTCATCTGATAGAAATCAGTAATAAAACCGAAATCCTGTAGCAAGCCTGATAATCGAACAACGACGGAAAAGCACGAAGGCAGTGTAAATGCAGGGTGATAAGGAGAAAAGATGTTTGGTTTTTAAAGCAGGGCTCTTACCTTGCATAGCTTTATACTGCATGGGAGTAATGTGCTCGAAACCCGGCGGCGGCACGTCCCAGTATTTACACGTCCTTTTCTTCCGGGTCCTTCGCGGAGAGTAGCTGATCCAAACAAGACCAATAAACACAAACCACGAGTGCCAGTCCGTTATGGGGGAAACCACCGTTTACTTTAAAGAAACCACCCCAAGCCACACCGACAACTCATCCGCGTACCCCCTAGTACTCCGGGTTCGCGACCTAAACGAAACGGTGCACACCTGTGTTTCTTGTGGTCGCGGATGTGGCTACGCTACTCCCCCCTAGTTCGCGACCTAAACGAAACGGTGCACACCTGTGTTTCTTGTGGTCGCGGGAGCTACTCCTCCTGTCGCGGCTCTTGTGGTCGCGACTGTCGCTACGCTTCTCGTGTCCCCGGCTGCCCGAGTCCTTGCTCCAGCGACGGTGTTTCTCACTGTGGCTCGGTGACCTGCTTCGGCTCCGCTTCTTGTGCCTCTCTTTCTCCCTCTCTGAGAGAGAGGCCACAAACGTCAGCAAGAAACACTGCTCCAGGGCTTGCCCCCACTCAGCAAAATTATCTTGTTATCTTTCTCTCCAAACTACTCTTTAACGACAATAAAACAGCCACTATCTTTAAAAAGAAAAAGAAAAAACCCAAAGAAAACCCCAGAAAGTTGTGCTATTTACATTATGCAAACTGCTT
Source organism: Hiodon tergisus (assembly GCA_025775045.1). Taxonomy (NCBI): domain Eukaryota; kingdom Metazoa; phylum Chordata; class Actinopteri; order Hiodontiformes; family Hiodontidae; genus Hiodon; species Hiodon tergisus. The sequence continues at coordinate 10,838 of JAOVYW010022763.1, read as the reverse complement.
GGTAGTCAGTCACTTAAAGTGGCGTACAGTACGCCGCTCTTTATCCTCCTCCACTTGGCTGCCTAAGATATTTGCTATTGAGTGGCCAACAGAACCTCTCCATACCTCCAGACCACTATCAGGCTGTTTCAATCTACACACCCTGATAGTCTGGCTTCCTCCGTTTTCGATCAAATCACCTTTTCTAACCTGTTCGTTCAGTTCTGCAACCAGCTATCTTCGTCCATCAGAAGCTGGGACTTACTGTCTAAACTTGCTCTCCTAACAAACGACACCCTGAAACGACGCAGAGCATTTTACACGGCTCCGCGCAATGTCAGTTTATTACACTGCCGTATGTATATTGGACAGAACTGCATTCATGGGTTTATTTAAGTTTTGTATTAACATACTACCACCGCGGTTTGTTATTACTCTATTATATCATAACTAAACATAACGATGTTTATCTTTCACCGCTGATTCTGTCAACCTTCTATTTCTAGCGGTTGCAGTTATTTCTTCTTGCTACTATAGGACTGTGAGATAACTACATGACGTGGGAACGTACTGACATGTTGTCGGACTTTAAAGATGTGAAAGAAAAAATTTTAAATGTAAAAAACGATAAATATATAAATTACTGTTCGGTAGGATTTTACGTAGGCTATAACGTTGACTTAACCTGGCACTGCTATCCAGCAGGCTACCTATTTAAGGTTGGTGTCGTGCTATATCTGACTGTACAGAAAACACAGAAATACTCAGTTTACCTAGAAAGTGCAGTATTATGATAAGCGCTTAAAACGCTTAGAAACAGATTGATCCCGTTGAGAAAACATGCGTGCAATGTTTGGGCTGCCGACGTTAAGACAAAGAGTTGGTGGTGTAATGATCCAAAATAAATATGTCAAGACATATGCTACGACAAAGTATATTTTATATATATATTGCAGCAAATTAACTGCTTTATTGCCTTGCCTTGAGAATTTATGAATGCGAATGGCCGAATGTGCTGTCTGCTCAGACAACTCACTAAGAAACCGGCATAATGTTACATTGAATTTACAAAAATACACTCGGCAGTCGAAGGCCCTCGTTTTCCTAACTGCAGATAATAAATAGGTAGTTTAAATCAAACGTAGGCTATCAAACGATCAACGTAAGATGAGTGGTTAATTAAAATAACGATCAGCTGTCTAGCGCGACGCTCGATTTTCTTTTTAAACGACAGCAATGTCTTCGATTTAGCTACATAACAAGCCAGCTAACCTAACTTTGTCATGTGGCTAGCTAGATCGTTTTGGAAAACTATCTTGTCATACATTTGTGTTTGAACTTTCAACCAAAACGCACCCTGTCGGTTCTCGCTCAGTTGTTTCTCGAATTCCTCGAAATCTGACATGTTTTCCCAATTACGGAGAACGTCCGTACAGATTTTAGAGAAGGCCTAAAATAGGCTTGCTGACAACATGAGACCCTTTCCCTTCCGCGTCCGTTGCTCCCTAGAAGTCATTTATTCCTCGCGGGTGGTGTTTCAAGGCCGCAGTAAAAACAAGCACACCGGCGCATTATCGCCACCGTCTGTATTGGAGTAAGGGTTTTTCACAATTCGCTCTTCCATATGTTTAGAAAATGTTGGGTTTACTTTTTGAATATGCACATTTATTTGCTTTGGAAATATTGTCACCGTTTCACTTTTGGCTGCAAAGCGCGGAGCCACGAATTCCAACGAACCTGCACTTGTTGCATATAGGGATAAACTTGAAACTGTTTCCCCCCCCCGTAAAACATTTTTAGGAGTAAGATTGAGATTTAATTAGATTGAAGTAAGCGTTTGGCCAGTGTTTGAGGACACGAGTGAACGGCACCGACAGGAACAGTGAACCTTCTGACAACCTCAAATGTTTAGTTTGCCACTAAACAGAAACCCTTTAAAAGGCGCTCCATTCTTCGTGTATACTAGTCACATCAACTGGAGGGATATGGGAAGTATAGAGTACAACAGATTCTAAAACAGTTGTGTGTAATGATCTGTGCCTTTAGATCCTCTGTTCCGAGTGAGGCGGTTTTCGCATAATATATTTTGCTATCTTGCCACTCGGCTCTTCGACAGCGGGCTATGGCACTAAATATAGCTCTGCATTATAGCTCTGCATTAAAGCGTCTGCTAAATAACTAAAATGTAAAATCCTTTCCACCTAAAATGCGCATTGCAGTGGCGTACTTCTCGGCAGAGGGCAGTGGTTACAGGTGGCGTTCAGTAGTAGTGACGTGGGGCAACTTCCTGATTTCGTTCAGATAGTCATTTTACGCAGTCAGAATAACAGAATTGTTGTTTTTCGCAGGTAAATGTTGTAAAGTTAGTTAGCAGTCAGTTGTAGATGCAGGTATGGTTTTACGGGCGTTATGTTTCCAATCAAGCGCTTTTAATCCCAGGCGAGCTTTTATGTGTCATTTAAAAAGTAGCGAGTATAGTTTCCGTGTTGAAAGGAAACCCAACGTGAGACACGACAAACATTTGAAGCGTTTCGCAATCAGCTTGGATGAAACGGGTACATTCAACTCACTTTGAAGTACAATGAAGTTCGATGTCGCACCCAGGGTGACAGAAGTATCCTGTTTTGAAAGCATAATACGTATAATCTATGTAGTTCTCAAAATGTATTTAATTGGTTTACATTTGTATGCACCCTTATAGGAAATCAAGAGAGCGCTGTTCTTAATTACGAATTCACTGCGGGGAGAGAAATAAACCTTCTGTCAACAACAGTTCCGGTGCAACTCAGGGGTAAAGGGATTGCCGCAAATTTAACTAAGGTAACATTAACCGGCTAATAAGCTTCGTTTTGTAAACCATCTTTCCGTTGCAAGGAATGCGGTGTACAGTTAGTTAATGCGCCACAGGATATCTGTTCCTGGTGCCCTGGCTATTATTCCCTCCGCCCCTCCCGTTTATGTGTAAACTGGGCTACTAGGTTACAATTATTAACTAGGCTACAGTTCCTACTAATAATTATGTTACTAAGATGAAGACCATATGTGTTACTTAGCAGTATGTTTTCCGTCTGACCCAGGCTGCTATGGATTTCGTGGTGGAAGAAAATTTAAAGGCGCGCATATCTTGTTGGTATATAAAGAAATACGTCGAAGAGAACCCACTGCCAGAATACAGAGAACATATTATTAGCTAATTTAGCGTCTATGGTTCTCCATTTATGTGACATTTTCATATGTTACTATGTTTTGCCTTGTTACACTTTGGCTTCAGTGTTTTGTCAATTTTACATTTGTTTAACTATTGGTTTTGATCCCCCGAGTGACTGCATACAGCGTTTTTGTTATTGTTAAAAAGAGTTGTAAAATTCTCACAAAAATGTGAAATACGATTCACTTGTGAATGTCATGTTTATTTATGTATCATTTTACAACTCTATTAAATAGTAGGATTTCGTCATGCCATTGTGTTGGAGGAATACTGGGAGAACACGACCTCTAGAAGACACATTGTTGCAGTATAATTTGAAGAAATTGTCGTCCTTAAGCTGACTGAAAGGTTTAAAATAACCAGCTCATAATCACGAAAACCAAATAAATTCTGTTTGTCCAAATGGATGTGTCGAGTTAAAAACATTTTCCTGTTCACATTTTAAGATTTTATGATTGTCAAAATAAGTCTGCTTTAATCTGTAAATCCTCAATGTCATTATGAAAGGACATTATGAAACATATTCTTTGTAGAAATGCATTTGGTTTTAAAGGCTTTGGTAAACAAGACAAAACTGTTTCTAGGTCAGTGTTTGGTGAATTCGTTCCTGAAATTTCATAATCTCTTGGAAGGTTTTAAGAAAACAAAATTTAACTATTAATCTTTGTATGCTGAAGCATTCATTGCTATTAATGGTGTGGCCATAAGTCATTATCTGCTGTTTTATAGATATTCGCTACCTTACTTTTATTCCTGTTGGTCAGTGTTGCTTTTTAAATTTGTTCTTAAAAAAGAAAAAAAGCTTTAAAAACAATATTTTATGTTTGTGCTTTCAACGGTTTACTGATATTTAGGCTGCGACCAAATCAAAACTTTGATAATCATGTTTTATATCGAAGTACGTAATAGTTTAGTAGAAGAAACAAGATACAAAAAAAGAAACGTGATTAAGCCCTTGTTTTTGTTTTCTGCAGTAAGATCTGGCTGCAAACAAACAGATGGGTGAAAATCTGTTTTCAAAGTTAACTGCAAGGCTGGTAAGGCCAGGTAGGCTAGTTAAGTGTAAGGCTAGTACTCAGTGACCGTTTGCCACAAATGGATAGCTTTGTAAGAGAAAACTGAAGAAGCGAGCTGCACCCAGTTAGATATGTTGTCCTTGGGAGTAGCTCAGTGTTGATCGGTGAAGATCAACGCCTTCAGTCCATAAGCCGGGCTGCAGAATACCACCTGTTACTTTAGATTGTAGGGTGACTATCTTCTCCCATAAGTAAAGTACAGATAAAGTGTAAGTACGTGACACCTCCTAAATCGGACCATATACCCAGCTATATATAGAACATAATCAGGCTCAGTACCAATCTATAGATATAGAAAATATTTCATATAATATATATGTGTAAAAGTGTCATTCTATAATGAATTATTCTATAATTCTATAATGAAAGCATCATTCATACAGTCAAGATATGGAGACAAATAGTTAACTGATAAAATAATCTGTTACTGAGTGGTGTGCAGTTCTTCCTTTTACCTACCGCTATATGATGCTGTATATTTTTTTTTTACACGGAGGGCCTTGTGTGTATGTGTGTAAGTAAATCACGTTTACTAATCACTTCATAGTGATTAGTGTCAATGGAAATGGGATCAAGTGGTAGTATTCTACGGTGATCACACTAAGTTATCTTCTGCTTCAGGGTCAATGAGGATACCCACAGAGGGATTCATAGAGAGACTCACAGAGAGGCACACAGAGAGATTCACAGAGAGACTCACCGAGAGGCACACAGAAAGATTCACAGGAGAGCCTCACAGAAAGGCATCCTCTCCCTACCTACCTTCTCTGACTGCTTGGCCTAAACCATTCATAAATCTACAGTCAGATCTAGCCCTTGTAGTCACACATTTCTTGGCACTGATACTATAAAATGACATGCAACTATTTTTCTAACCATTAATAAATGCATTGCTCCAATTTATATGGTTTGGACAATACATATCTGTATGTTTATCTGTCCCTTCTGTTTCGTCAGCTGATTTCCTGGGATATATTACTTCTGTGACGTGTAGGAGACGGATCTAGTTAACGAGGGCTAATGAGGTAGGCATTAGATCATGACTTAATCTGAAGTTAACTATGGTTCCATCCATCTTTGTCAGGAGATTAGAGGAATGTCCCAAACGCCACTGTGAAGCATGGATAAATGTTTTCCTAACTTCAGTAAGTGCAACACAATAATATGGTTGCATTTATCCTGTTCTTTAAAACATTTTGACTCCCAGGGATATTTTCTAAGTTATGTTCTTTTTTAGAGTGCAGTTGGAATTTCTGTATCATACATAGTAACCAAAATGCTGGTTAATGCATGGAGCTACAGAGTTTCTGGCTCAGAGAAATTTAGTTTAGTTTCCTACCTTATCTGAATATTCATTACTGTTAATCAAAATAATTTAGCAAAATAGGAACGCAAACTGCTCAGTTACTAGTTACAAATGCTAACAAAAAAAAGATTAAACGGAGTACTCCATCAATTTATTCTAATAAAAAATACTGCTTACTTGCTGAAATGCATATTACTTAAACCCTGGAATGATCAGTATGAATCTGACCGGCTTTATGGCCAACAGAACATAAACCATGTGAGACTATCTAGCAATTGGTGCTGATTAGTCATATAGATTCACCAGAGGGTTGAATTGGTAAATTGAAATGTACATTTAGTCTTTTCCTGTAGTGCATGTGGCTGTTTCACTCTTTCAAACTGGGATCTTTTCCAGACAAGATGAAAACCACATGTTGTTATGATGCCTTCGTTGTGGGACAACCATTAAGACTAAAGAGTTAAGTATTGTCCAGTCGCCACAACAGGAAAGGACCGATATGAGTGGGATCTTTACCTCTGTCTGCTGGACATAACATGGGCTCTTCTGGGTCACAGGGGTTGCCTTGAGACTCATTGTCCCAAAAGCACTCACAGACCTTCTAACTATTCCCCATCATGACCATCGCTTTTCTGTGGGTTCTCCCAAAGATGTTTTCCAAGAGGGCTCTTAGGTGGTTGACATCACAATAGTCAGTCATGAGTAAATAATAAACCATTTTCATTGTATAAAATTAACTAAAAGAACGAAGATAAGGGATTCACTTATAAATCCTGCAGATGCAGACTCCCCTGTTTAGTTAGCAATTGATGTGTACTTGCCTCAACTCTGACCCACTACCCCTTGACAAAGATGACAAACCTATGTGACGTAGTTATCCTCTTAATCTCAAAGAACGCATGTCTGGATTTAAACAGAGATATCCATAATCTCATTTAGTAGTTTGTTGAATTGTCAAGGAACCGGGGCTGGTTGAACACCTCTCCAAACAAGAGGCAAGTGAGCCTTTCACCTGAGCGGGTCTTGAGAATGGGGAATAGCAAAAGTGGAGCGTTGTCCAAGGAGTTGTTGGAGGACCTGAAGCTCAACACCAAATACAGTGAGGAAGAGCTGTGTGCCTGGTACCAGACCTTCCTGAAGGAGTGTCCCAGCGGCAGGATCAGCAAGGAGCAGTTTGAGGGCATCTATGCCAGCTTTTTCCCAGATGCCGACCCCACAGCCTACGCCAGGCACGTCTTCCGGAGCTTTGACACCAACAGCGACGGAACCCTGGATTTTAAGGAGTACATCGTGGCTCTGCACCTCACTACCTCCGGGAAGACTCTGCAGAAGCTCCAGTGGGCGTTCGCCCTGTATGACGTGGACGGGAATGGGACCATCAGCAAAAACGAGATTCTTGAAATTGTCAAGGTACATGTAAAAATGTTATTGGATCTGGGATGGGGGCTGAGTGGACTGTCATGGTGTGACTCCCACTCTCGGTTATGAAATTTTACAAAATTGTGTAGATTATGGATAGACACTGAATTTCTTTTAAACATTAAATCTTATTACCACATTATTTAATGAGCTGAACATGTAATGATGCAGAATAAACAACTTCATCTGGTTTGTCATTGTGAAGAGGGATTAAGATAATTACATGAAGAAGATTACATCCCCTTATTTCAACTAATTGGTTTAAAATATGGCGTGAGTAAGGTATTAGGGTCTTTTATTTTTGTTATAATCATGTGCAATCTCTCCCCCCTTTTGAATTTCATTTTTGGTCACAGCTGTTATTGTTCACCTTTTCAATCTCTGTCTTTACCTAGTCAATATTCAATATGATCTCCGAAGAAGACAAACAGAACCTTCCGGACGATGAGAACACAGCAGAAAAGAGAGCAGATAAAATCTGGGAGTTCTTCAAAAAGATGGAAAACGGTAATCCGGAGTGTTACGTTTGTGTAAAGTGAGCACTTAGCGCACTTTCTGAGGTACTGAAAGCAAAGCAAGCTACTGCTTTTTTAACTGCACACAGTTAACTGTATTACATTTTCAAAATGGTGCGTTTTTGTATTCTGTTTTCCCAGACAAAATTGCTGAAGAAGAGTTCATTCAAGGTGTGATGGAGAACAAGGAAATCCTCAGGTTGATACAATTCGATGAGCCACAGAAAGTCAAAGACAAGCTAAAGGAGAAGAACAATTAGCTTTTTCAAAACTTTCACCCTTAAAAGAGGATTTTACTGACAGCTTCGCCGTTTACATACGGAGGAAAAAGAAACGCTCATTATCAAAGCTACGTTTGTTCTTACGTTTTTGATATAACACATACGTCCTGTTTAATCGTTGTTTCACTTAGCGGGTACCTCTGCTAAGTACCGTCCTGGTGAGTAACGTGCGTAGCATACGTCCTGTTTGATCGTTGTTTTGACCATTCAATCCATTTTTCCTAGAACTGCTCCATCATAAAAACCTAGACAGAGGATTTTCGTATGCCGTTAGGGGAAAAGATAAAACGAGTTTATATTTATATTTGTTATCTGACTTGTTTGTGGCGAATTTGTGGAAGGGGTGACTACAACGTAGATGCTTAGCTTATATACAGTTTGTTTTATTTGTGTCTCCTACATGGCATTCGACGTAGTAAATACGACTTCCCTTCTTATGCCATTCTTTCACTGGAGATAATCTGCCTTTTCGTTAGTTATAGAAAGTACAAGACTTTACTGCTCATTTACCTGGAAACGACGTGTGCATGCCAACTGTAACCCATAATTTTCCAGAAAGAAGTAATAATAAAATAATTTAGAGCCATTGTGTCATTTTGTAAGGTTGTGGAGGGGTTACGCTTTAGTACACAGAACTTTTGAATAATGACTATAGTCATAAATCTGAGGTAAGACTGGGGAGAGTTGGAGAGAACTGGAGAGAGAGAGAGAGAGAGAGAGAGACCTGGAGAGAGATCTAGAGGGAGCTAAGTTAACCCCCTAGTTAACCCCCTAGTTAACCCCCTAGTTAACCCATCATTATGTCTACTTGGGCCCTGGCTTCCTCCGACTTAGAGGCATTGACTGGAAACACTGCATCTGCACCTCGCGCATATCATGAAACAGTGATTACACCCTGGTTTAATTTACTGTCTGCTGATGAAGCAAAGACTAGTCTGAGGTCTCTTAATACCATTACTATTAGGATGGGATGTTAGGGAGTGTGGGCCCGCTCTGAAATGAAATGAAATCGGATGAAATGAAAGCAATTTTAGTCTACTTATGCCAGTCCCCCAGAAGAACCAAACACACACAGCAATGTCGTCATCACACACACAGCAATGTAGTCATCACATTTAATCTGATGAGCCTTTCAAACAGTTAATAAAGATCATACATGCATGAGTTAATAAAGATCATAGATGTATGAGTTAATAAAGATTATACATGTATGTGTTAATAACGATTATACACGTATGTATTCAATAAAATTCTTCAGAGATGAACCCGTTGCTCTTGCTTAGCCAGGACAAACTTGGTATAAGTGCTGGATGCTGTGTAGCGCATAAACTGAACTTGGTTTATTTATTTGCTATGTACAGTACAACATAAAAATGTATTTGCTATATACAGCACACCATTCAATTTCTACAGACGTTGCAATAGATTTTACAAAGAATAGTGAAGTAAAATCTCCAGTTTTTGAAGTTAGCCTCATAACTGCCCAGCTCCTCTTGTCTTATAAAAGAGCCCAGTGATTTTCTGTGCTGTAGAGGAAGTTAAAGTACAGCAGGCCAGTATTGCTTCAAGTGATACTGATAAATTATTTAATTAAGTATAGACCTGAAGGGCATGTCCCTGCAACTGACCATAGAAAAACCACTAATTTCTTTTTTACTTGGTCATGTCGAAAAACATTAAAAGCGTATGTTTTGGTATCAGCATATAAAGCTAAGTTGCAACATTGGAAAGAGAACACATTGTCTGCATAAGCGTGTGGGTTTTAATAGATACATGACACCCTCGTAGAGTGATCAGCGTGGGTGTGGATCAGATCAGCTGAAAACGCAGCGCTGGTCTCACATGGTCCAGCCCCTTCACATGTCCAAGTCCACAGGTCGCACTTCCCCAGTCTTGTGATCCAGCACCCAGAGCTGTCTGTCTTTGGCTGGATCAACGCTTTGAAGGAGCTCTTCGACTGGCTCCATGGTCTGCAGACAAGCACAGAGACACCGACCGTGAACAACAGACAATGAACAATCTGCTCGTGTGGCTTAACTTGACCTCATCACAACATTCATATGGCTTGTCTATAAGCAGAATCTGATACATGTGTTAGCTAGACATTTTTAAAGCTAAACTTTAAACATTTGTATTGCATAACAGACAACAGCTTCCAGTTTACTGCGTGCTGCACCATGACTGATGACTTACGCATGTTTAAAATGGTTGAAAACTGTTGTTACTGAACATTGACCACAGGATTGTTGATAATTCTCTTAAGACTCCCTGAAAGCTACAGACAGTAAAATAATTATCTTAAGACTCCCTGAAAGCTACAGACAGTAAATAACTTCCTCACTAATTGGCTGATCATGTCCATTTCATGGCGAAGCACTGTGTACTGGCACAGGTGCTGACGTATCATCTTCACACGTTCCACCTCCAACCTCTCCAACTCCTGAGGAACGCAAATGACGTGACCAATTACACAATGTACTGACTGAAATCATTAACTTCATAGTTTCAGCAGAAAGAAAACCACTATTATAAATGTCTTTATATTTAGGTTTAAATTATATTTCTATATGGAGACCAGAAAAAAAGAAAGAAGTTATTTTCTTTACCAAGCTTGAAGTAACCATCTCTTCAAACCATTTGGACTGGACCTGATTATATAGGTCTATACAGCGCATCAGTTGATCACCTGTCGAAAATAAATAAATAAACACAAATTTGGTGGTGTATCTAAGATGGTGTAGTTTGAGAGATGGTGGAGTTTGAGAGATGGTGTAGTTTGAGGAATGGTGGAGTTTGAGAGATGGTGGAGTTTGAGAGATGGTGTAGTTTGAGGAATGGTGGAGTTTGAGAGATGGTGAAGTTTGAGGAATGATGGAGTTTGAGAGATGGTGTAGTTTGAGAGATGGTGGAGTTTGAGAGATGGTGGAGTTTGAGAGATGGTGGAGTTTGAGGGATGGTGGAGTTTGAGAGATGGTGAAGTTTGAGAGATGGTGGAGTTTGAGAGATGGTGTAGTTTGAGGAATGGTGGAGTTTGAGAGATGGTGAAGTTTGAGG
>JAOVYW010022728.1:6999-28586 GCA_025775045.1 Hiodon tergisus | reverse complement strand
GAGTGTCAGACATATGATACATTATTTGTATTGATTCATGTTATATGGCCGGTACATATGTAAGCCATTTTTTTTTTTTTTTTAAGTGCGCCGATAAACACGGAACCATCTGGAAAGGCACAACTGCTGCACAGAAGTTACCAGTTACGAAACACACAGCTAACAGCATGGGAGTCTTCTTGCCAACACACTCTTCCCTCAATGAAGAAACATCTCTGTAAAGACGTCCCTGCGCTTTGATATGTGTTCAAACACTGGAAGAAATATAACCACCTTCTCTCCTTTAAATCCATCCTTTCCGGGTGCTCCAGGGTCCCCCGGCAGGCCCTGTAAATGGTTGAGAAAAGATACACATCTATCAGCCTAGCTCCAGAGCCTTTTACGCGTTTGGCTGCTCTGCCAAGCTGTGCCGGCATCCTCGACTCTAACCGGCAATTGATGAAATCAGTGGGTTTAGGAGGGGGAAAAAAAAATTCTTTACCCCTTAATAAAAACAGATGCTCATTATGGCAAACAGGTGCTGGGAACAGATTGAGCCTCAGCCCAGGTTTCCTGCACATAAAGTTCTCAGGTCTGGACCGAATCCACTAATTAATTCTCAAATTTCATTACGTTTGTGTCAGAAACCGGGCCTTCGAGTGATAGGTAACCAGAGGTACAGAAACTGAGATAGGCTGGGTAAGGATGTTTTTTTACCGGATCACCCTGAATCCCATGGAGTCCCGCTGAGCCTGGTGGCCCCTCTTTGCCCTGCAACATGAAATTTCACAATCCTTAGTCCCTGCAGGATCTTTTGTATTTTGCTTCTTTACAACCAAACAAGCTGCTATGCCACTGCACAAGCGTTAATGCAGACAACTAGCCACCTTACTGTTTAACCCAAACAGGGAATTTTTTAACTAAAGTCGACTGATTGCTAGCCTACCTTTCACAATTCAGTTAAGATCATTTACACTTTCTTAAGGAACTACATTGATCAGAAAGCAAATACTGTTCATTTAAGTTTTCAGATACCCTGTCAGAGAATACTTTCATCTTATCACCTCAAGTACATTACTGGCCCAATGAACCCTGAACTCTTATCCTGCCTTAGATATCGTACAATTGGAAAAGAACAGTAAAGACTGTCAGTAATGGTTTAGTATACATTACATGGCCAATAGTACGTGGACACCTGCTCATCGAACACCTCATTCCAAAATCATGGGCATTAATACGGAGTTGATCCCCCCTGTGCTGCTATAACAGCCTTCACTCTTCTAGGGAAGGGATCCCCCTAGATGTTGTGGGAAACTGCTTCCATTCAGCCACAAAAGCATTTGTGAGGTTGGGCACTGATGTCAGGCGATTGCGCCTGGCTCACAGTCGGTGTTCCAATTCATCCAAAGGTGTTCAGTGGGGTTGAGGTCAGGGCTCTGCTGCGGCCAGTCAAGATCTTCCACACCGATCTTGACAAACTATTTCTGTATGGATCTTGCTTTGGAATCATTGAATCGTCTAGAATACCATTGCATGCCGTAGCGTTAACATTTCCCTTCACTGGAATTAAGGAGCCTAGCCAGAACCATGAAAAACAGCCCCAGGTGAAGTGTGATTCATCACTCCAGAGTCCAGAGCATTTCCACTGCTTCAGAGTCCAATAGTGACAAGCTTTACACCCCTCCAGCCAACGCTTGGCATTGCGCATGGTGATCTTGGGCTTGTGTGCCGCTGCTCGGCCATGGAAACACATTTCATGAAGCTTCGAAGGGGTGTCCGCATACTTTTGGCCATGTACTGTACCTTCAAATTATTACAGGAAGAAGTTAGAAGATATATACCTCTCCGCCGGGTTCTCCCTTTGGGCCTGGGATTCCAATTCCTCCCTTAACCCCGTCAGCAAAGAAAGGTAACGGGAGGAAAAAGAGAACAGAAAGATCCAGAAAGATTTATGTTTCTCTGCAGCCGCAACACAACTTTTAATTCCGAGCGTGGCCACGAGGAACGGTGAGGTGAGGAAACAAAAACAAAAACTGCTATCAAAAGATGCTTTTATTTCTTATCCTTCTCTTAAAGCATCCCCTCTATGGCCTTCCTTGCTTGGCTGGAATCCTCGTTCCTCTGAACGGATTTTAATTTTCTCTTGACCAGCTCCCCCATGACATATTCAGGGAATAACAGTGACAAGCCACTGCTTTATATACACTTTGGTGAATCATTGATCTCTCGGGAGCGAAAGGGTTACGCCTCTCAAAGAAACAGCCATTGAGGTTTAATGGGAAATTTCATTTGGTTACCTTTTGGCCTAGCGGTCCTTGGATGCCTTTTTCACCCTGCCGGGGAGGAAGAAAAGAGACAAAAAGGTTAGCAACACAGTATTTCTCTTAGAGTTTTCCTCATAACTGAAATAGATACATGAAAAGGCTGTGGCGCGCACTGAAGGTTTGACATTTCAAGGTTGAACAAAAAAAAAAAAAAAATTCAGAACATAAACTGAAGTAACTGTGCCTTTTTCAATACTGCATTTGCTTCCAGACTAAAGTGGCATATTGCATCATTTTATTATCTGACTGTAATTTGGTTCCCTCTATTTTATTTTCACAATCCTGCTTAAAATTTAATTAATCTACCTCGCTCTGTACAAAAACTGACATGCATGAACTACTTAAACCACAGCACTACTCATCTTAATTTTTTTGTAGCTACCGTTCTGTGGGGCGATTTACATACAATGACTGAATTCTCATTCTGTTCTTCCCATTCCAGGTTGCCTGTTTACACGAGTGTTTATTTCATCACTCAAATGTTTTCAAATGTATTTCGTCACTACTAACGTAGAACACTATATTAATGAATAAAAATGGAAGCGTGTGTTTATAGATCACAGGTTGTGGTGGAACAAGGCAAAGCACCCCTAATTGTCTGCATTGTATTTCACACACAGGCTTCTTGTGTGGAGAATCGCTAAAGGCAGAACCTCTCATCTGTCATATTGAAAATGATGTCTTGCTTCTTAAAGGGAACGGACAGCTGATTGGTTATTGTGTAACCGCACCCTTACCACACCTTACCTTTCATCCATTCATCCACCACACCACCATGCTTACTCTTGCTCTTTCTTCATGCACAACAGTAAATTATAGAAATGTCAAGGATTCTGAAAGGTTTCCCCTGTGCCCTCATTCTTACCTGGTCTCCCTTTTCTCCTTTCTGTCCCTTCTCTCCGGCTTCGCTCTAAAAGAACAAAAATAATTTTATGCTTGGATCACGGCCCACGTTTAAGAGTTGGCCATTGTCTGCCTTTGAACTTTCACAGAGAAGCACATCATCCATCTGAGCCATTATGTTAAAATGATATTAAAAACGCACACCCGTGTACACTTACGGGTCCGGGGAGGTGCCTCAGTCCATGTGCCGTCATCACCTGCGGGGGCGGCGGGGGGGTGGGGGGAAAGAGACAAGACTTTTTCACTGTGCTCTCCATCGGCAGGCAAAATAAAGAGACGAGCAGGCTCCTGGATTGAGTGGCGGGGCAGTGGGCCAATGCCAAGGTGCACCGCGAGGGCTATAACTTTGTCGGAACCCAAGCAGATAAGAAGACCATGGAAGCTACGTACGTGATGCTGAGAGAGTACCTTCATTAGCAATGTTGAGAGGGCACCTGCAGCAGCAAAGCTGAGAGAGTACCTGCCACTGCAGCAGCAATGCTGAGAGAGTACCTGCCACTGCAGCAGCAATGCTGAGAGAGTACCTGCACCTGCAGCAGCAATGCTGAGAGGGTACCTGCCACTGCAGCAGCAATGCTGAGAGAGTACCAGCACCTGCAGCAGCAATGCTGAGAGAGTACCTGCACCTGCAGCAGCAATGCTGAGAGAATACCTGCACCTGCAGCAGCAATGCTGAGAGGGTACCTGCACCTGCAGCAGCAATGCTGAGAGAGTACCTGCACCTGCAGCAGCAATGCTGAGAGAATACCTGCACCTGCCGCAGCAATGCTGAGAGAGTACCTGCACCTGCAGCAGCAATGCTGAGAGAATACCTGCACCTGCCACAGCAATGCTGAGAGGGTACCTGCACCTGCAGCAGCAATGCTGAGAGGGTACCTGCACCTGCAGCAGCAATGCTGAGAGAGTACCTGCCACTGCAGCAGCAATGCTAATGCTGATTCCTGTGCCTCAAAAAAGAGCATTCATGCAGAGATCGCATGTAAAGGGCAGTGAAAATCATTGGGCCACTACAGCAGCAATGTAGAGGCTTGGTTGGTTGGGATTTATACTCCGGGAATGTTTAAATCAAGCAATCTATTCAGGCCCATTCGGGGTGATTTTGTTTAGTGTCCCATGGAGAATAAAATAATCATGATCTGAGGTGGGCCTGAGTTCCTCTACATTGTTTACATTTGTACAGATAGTACATATATGATTGCTGGCTGTCTTATGATAGACGGACATTTAAGTAATAAATGCTACAGCATTAAAAGTCAACATTTAATTCAAACCTGGTATAATCAAGTCAGACTTTAAATTTATTTAAAGAGAAGTGGTTAAACACTAAGTGACACATAAACAATTTCTACAATTCAATAGCTATGGCATACAATTTAGTTTAAAGAGTAGAATGCCTCATCCAACAATGTCAATGTCAGGCATAGCTCATTGGAAGAGTAGAGGTATTTTCTCATCAAAAGCTTTAAAGAATTAAGGTAAACCTGAGACTCAATTCAACAGGTAAATCCACAAGCTATTACAGCAATTATTCCAAGGAAATATTACTGAATTTGTGCTAAGAATGAGGGCCATCTCTTCTCACTAAGAGGAGCTGAATTTTTTATTTTTTTTGCAAACCCCTCTGTAAACCGATCCTCCCTTTTACATTCACCATATAAATTCCACTATTGTCTTTTCATGTGATCAGCAATAAACTCAAACGAGCAAATTCGCCGGAGCAGAGATCTTTTGTCATACCGTGTCTCTATCAATCCGCTTATAAGGGCTGCGATTTATGCATCCTTAAACGAGTGCTAACGATGCAAGAATTTGTAGATAAAGGCACGCTTCGCCAACTTCAACGCCACCAATAAAGCTTCTATTCCTACAACCACACATTTCCTGCTTTTCCTGTGTGACACAGAACAGGCCCGAAATGAAAAGCAGTCGTTGACAAGCTCAGCAAATGTTCACGCAGAATAATAAATATCATCAGCGTCCTTCCACTTCTGGCAGACCCAGACAGAACAACGCAAAGTTCACCTTTCGAGGAACTGAAACGATTAAATTAAATGAAGGAACCTAACTGGAAAACTTAAGAGAATAGGCAGCAAAACAAGGAAGAGGTAAATCTTCAGTCACCGTCAATTTAAATGCATGGACTTTGCGGCTTCAATATGGAAACGAATAACAGCAACATAATCATCTGGTTGTTACTGATGGTCTTAAAATGGAGCACAAAATTGTAAATACAGAAGTTTCTTGGCTTTAATTTTGACAAAGCACCTCTAGGACGCCTTACTTACAGGTCCTGGTGGCCCTCGGGGTCCTGCTTCACCCTAAAACATAAAAAAGGAAAACCGAAAAAACTCTTAGGTTTCTATCCCAGAAATAAAATCAGCCACAATGGTACGGTACCAACTAATATATTCAGGCTTTCGATACTAAACTAGGCCGAAAAAACAAAAACATCAGATTTTAATTGGATCTGCTGCATTGGTCAGGATTTTGAGGTCTGATAATCACAAAGGGGCTGAGAGGTTAATGGCAACGTTACCTCAAGCTGCTTTCACTGTCACGATCCCTGGTCCACAGTGAGTATGAATGCAATGACTGCTGATTTATTTTTCACTGTATATTAAAGTCACCAAAATATTAGTTGCATTAAATTATTTTCCCTCTTATCCCTTTAAACAATGTACAAATGTGTATAAAACCCTGACTGATCTGTTTGTACTGTGGAGGACCGGCATATGAGACCTTTGATATTTGGTCTGAAATAATATACAACACATACAATACGTTTGAATAAATACAATATGTAAAACTAGCTGCAATGAATCAGAGAACGATACAACTGCTTTTGGGCCGGAACTGCCGAATGCATAGTAGCCAAGGCTTTATGGGAAATTAAGTGCAAAAAAACAAAACCTTTGAGCATACAGACAGAGCAACAAACAGTCAGACATCATGATGCACTGAAAACAATATTAGTCATACACTAATCCTGGGTTTGAATGTCCTAAAACCTTTCTACTAAATGTAATAATAATGTAAATGCAGTGTAAAGGGCACTGAAAGTTTGTAGTGTGTATTGTTAAAGACAATAATGGAAGGGTCAAACAGACAGTCCAGAGTTGACAGGAAGGTATACAAATAGCAAGCTGTTACTTATTCCCAATGGAAGTCCACTGTCTGTGTTGTAGGAAGGAATCAAAAATACCCATGTGATAATTTCTCCTTCTTCGATTCTAAGTGTACACGGGCCGGGGCATGCCACCACCAAATGGATGCTTGTCCCTGCCTGACACACTCCAGCCTCCCCCGTCACAGTCCCTACAGTCACCCACAGCCCCATGCCATGCCTTTGGACCGCATCCCCCTGACTTGAAAAAGTCGGCCTATAAAAGAGACGCAGAGAGTGACTCAGCACTTTTCCGTAAAGAGACCTGAAATTGGATTGGACTGAATCAATAGCTCCAGGGTATTATAGGTGTTAATCGTTTTTTTTTATTCTGATTTATAATTCCTTTTGCTGCACATTTACACTTAAATTTGTATTCTCACGCTGTATTGGTACTTGTACCTGCACTTCACCATGAGACAGCTTCATGTCTGTAATATTATCGTCATACATAATAACTGTTTTTTTTTTTTTTACATTTGTATTCAATGCTTCCATAGATAAGCTAACTTCAAGTCAGCAGTATTGTGTCCCTTGTGTCATGGTCTCTATGTGACAGTGAAGTTTCAACCACACAACTCACACACACACACACACACACACACACACACACACACAGGAAAATATACCTTCTCTCCCTTCATCCCACTGGCTCCAGCTTCACCCAGAAGGCCCTGGGGAAGGACAGGTTTGTTAATGAGAAAGTCGGTCAGTTGTTAATGAAAAGATGTCGGGAAAGTAAATGTCGAATACGTACAGGATCTCCTCTCTGGCCTTTCTCCCCATCCTTTCCCGGGGAGCCGGAGTCCCCCTTCTCTCCCTGTGCAAACACATATGTCTTCATCATCATCGGAAAAAGGCTGTGAGCCGAAAACTAATCTCAAACTTCACTCCAACCATAGCAAAGATAGCCTGTGCTTAGGGATTGCAGCTGTCCTGCATCCTATAGAATCCCAAGGCTTCTGGAAAGTAAAAATAAACACACTATGTCTCATAGACTGGTATACTGCTGCTAGCAAATTGTTCAAGGCGTTGCTGAATTCGCCTTCATAACAAAGACATTGGGTGCTGACGGAATGTAGGTCATTATTGCCCGTTTCTTTGCCAATAGATGGCAGTTTATCACTGCAGTTGAAATTTAGCCTATTCTTTATTTATCCAATCCAAGGAAACCTACCTATTTTTACTTGTACTAAAAGGACAAAATACAATCTGCATAAATTTACATGTGACCATGTACCTAGCCATGAATGTGAGGTATAAGAAAACATCTGTGAGCCTGTGAGTTAAGCCAGGGGTTTCAGGCAATATAACTGCCCTGCATTGACTAGCAATGCTGTCTTTTTGAATACAGATCAAATGGAATTAAATTGTATTATTTATATACAGTATATTGCTGAAGGAAATTTAAGTCATTGAAATCTGAGCTCTTTTTGAAGTAAAAAATAAAAAATAAAACCTAAAAAAATAAAAATAACAACAACAAAACAAAAACTATTTAAGCATTACCCTGGGGTGCCGCTTTGGAAAAGAATACGGTATCCATGGAAATTCTGTGGATGTAAATAGGCATGTGCAATGTGTAAATTTGCACCTGCTGAAAACCTCAGCCATATTTTTCAATTCACCACACTTAGTTATGATTCAATTTACTGCACTTAGCCTGTAGCCTCCCGATGCAGATTATGCTGAGAAAATTTTAAAACTTCACCCCCGGCGGTGCCCGGTTGTCCCTCGCCTGGCGCTACATAAATGATGAGGTCACCAAAAGGCCCATGAGTGAGAATCGATACTCTGAAACGCTCCCCCGTGTTCCCTTGTCAGAATTTGTGAAGCGTATCTTCAGGGAGACAAATTGTGTTTGGGTATTAACAAGAAGCCTCCTTTGTTGCTGATGAGCCCTCTCAGCGCAGTTTAATCCTTTGAGAGCTATGCATGTTAAAGCACACATAAAGGAGGGTGAGGAAGGTCGCTCAAATCCAGCCCAGGGCCATAGAAAGGGAGGGGGGGTGCATTTGCTAAACTACACTGGTTATAATCCTGATTTCTCTCAAAATGTTTATGTGCAGCTCACTGTCCTTTATTTCTTTACCAAGCTTCATTGGGGGAGAATGTTCTCTAATTTCACTGTTCATTTATCAGTTCTTAGAAATGTCCCTGACACACTGGAACAAGCTCGAACCTCCCTCGATTTAAAAAATAAAGCTAAAAACAAAGGCTGATGTAGAATTGTTTTTTGCAGAAAAAAAAATTTTGTCATGACCAATTATAGTCTCACATTGTTACATTCAGCAGCAGTCAAGTTCAGACTAGAAATAAATTGTATTGCTAGTGGGTGGATCGCTTGAAGAAGGCTGTGCTGCGAGTTCAAAACAAGAAGCATTATGAAATCGACCAGATCTGTTGTTTGGCAGTTGTATTATGAATGACAATTGATATTTAGCCATCATTAAAAGATCAATACAAAAGCAGGGATCCCGCATTCATAAATTTGAATGACATGAGTGGTTAAAATGAGATGTATCTAGATTAAATAAACACTAACATCCATCATTGTTTCCAGAGGCAAGAGGATAATTCAGCCAGGACTGAATATTTAATCTAACCAGCGACAGTGAAGATAATGTGGCATTATTAGGGATTTCAATTCCTCGATTTTACCTCAACTTTGGATCTCAGGTTATCCTTGTTATTCACAGGAGTGCTATTTGCAGGTTTGATTATTCAGAGTCCAGCTTTATTACTTGTGTGGGTCCATTGCTGGTCTGCAACATAAACTATTTCTGTCAGAGGCTGACAAGAAGGTCAGTTATACTAAATTTAGGGAGCCATGTTTTCCATTACAAAATCTAATATAAGATCTTTGGTTAAATAAAATCACTATGTCCCAAGAAATTTTCAAATCCTGCATTTACCCTTCATCACACATCATTATTCTTAAATTTCAGAGACCGCCAAACCGCATATAACGATAAGTCACAACTTAATTAATTAAGGGCCTCGGTGCCAACATGCAAAATGGCAGTGAGCTCTCAGTGCATCTACGTCTCTGATTCCCCTGGAACTGATCTGATCTGATGCTTTGTGCTTGATTGGCAGGGAAAGAAACTCCATCAGGATCTCTGGGTGAGAGAAGAACAACTGCTTGTTTACATCAAGGAAACTTCAGCCGCCTTGCCACAATGAAACATCTCAGCCCTCCCCCACCGCCCACCCCATCCCCCTTCCCCCCAAACATCTGTACCTCTCTATCGAGAACTTTGAAGCTGACAGTTGTAATTCATTATTACCACCCATTCCCGGCACTTCTGTTAACTAAATAAAAATATATGGCTGGTAATAATGAATTACAACAGTTGGTGAAAGGATGGCGCTCAGCCTCCCAGATGTTGCGCAGACAATAACCATGAACGCTTACATTATATTCACTTTGGCTCTTTCCTGACAGATTTCACGTGCCCATGCTTGTGTTGATGCTGGAATGCAGCACACTTAAATCATGACATTGAGAATCGAGCATCTGCCTCTCCTTACAAGGCAACCATCATGCCCGGCTCTCGCCATTGGTTCACCTATCAGTTTTCAACATCTCTCTGGATATATGTGCCCAATATAAAATCCTCTTGAATAATAGGCGATTGGCTAGACAAGAACATGAATTTTAAAACATCTTTTTAATCAAGGCAGTATTTATGCAGGTCTGAATCAGAGAACAGCTAAGCCAACTCTGTACAGACAGGGTGTCTGCTCTGTCTTCCAAGCTGGTGACCCTCAGTCTCACTGACACTGCATTATAATTCCATCCCAGCAAAATATACGTACACAGAGGAATTTATTATGAAAACCCAATTGATTCCAATGCTAGATTGCCCATACAAAGTTAAATTCTTGTTATGTGAGCAATAATTTAATTTAATTTAATTTGTGGGTTCTATTTTGATGATCATAATGCTTTGATCCTAACACAGGTGCTAGGCGATTCACTGTATTGTATTGTCCCACCCGACCTCGAAACGTCTACAATGCATTTTTAACATTGAAAATGTTCACTCAATGATTGATCTTAGTCCTAGTAAACCTATGGTTGATGGCACGCTATAGATTTGTCCTAGGCATAATGTATGGTGTTAACAGCCTCTGTTTGAATGGATAGCCATATTGAATTGTCCCATAACATCCAGTGAGAGATAAAGCTGTCCTGCGTAGACCCTTCCATGCGTATTCAACCCGGTTAGCCTGTTCCGTAAAAGACTTTAAGGAAAGGTAAGGATTCTGCAGTTCCATATGAAATTTGACTGTTGAGAAAGCTAAGTTTTATTGTCGCTCACTACAAACCCAGTCAGGTAGAACATGCAGATAACAAATATATCGTACATGATTTATTGTGGGAGATGTGGCAACTTTCATTCTAATAGATGAACTATGGATGAAAGCCCCTTTCAATCTTATCCTGTGCTTAAATTGTGTCTGGGGAAGTTGGCTAATTCAATTAAAGGGTAGAAGGGTTGGCCCATTGATGATGTCACTGACTGTGTGGTGAGGACATGAGAGGCAGAATATTATTCAATTATAAAGGTATTTGAGTGATCTGCATCAGAGTTGGTATATTAACCCTTTGACGCCCATGACAGAATGTCCATAATACAGCATCAATCAGACCATTTAAGTGAGTTTTCCTGTGAAGACTACCAGAGTGTTCTCCTGAGGAGACTGTTCTACTGTACTTTACTTTACTTTAGCCGCACTCTAAAACCATGCACATGAAAATTTAACTTTAGGCAAAGCTAATATTATTAGATTACAAAATATCTAGTCAGCAACAACAAAGGAAATCATGAGGCTAACCAGGCAAAATGTTCAAGCACGGTTCACCAGTGCATGTTCATTGGTTCATTGTTTTGTCCATACAGAACATTCTTGAAAAATCAAATGTTGGTTAGATAACTACTAAGAGTTACTAACCAGCTAAGAGTTACCTCCAGGACCTGGAATAATTAATGTTTATGATTTTATGATTTTCTTCTCCCTCAATTGTGTTTTCCACCACACTGTTTTTTATATTTCAATAAACATGGAGCACTCTTCTCTTGTATTCCTCGACAGATCCCTTCTGCTCTGCTGCCTGCCACAGGGTTTTAAATATAGCTGTCACACTGCTTCAGTAAATATGCAGACACAGATAACTTAAACTTCATTTAAAATTTAGTTATTATGCCATTAAGTAATCTTAGCTTTAATTGTAAGTCAGTTTGAGTCCTTCGTTTCATTGCTGCAGAAAAACCGAGACTATGCTATTCAAATGTCAGGTGGAATAGTCAGTGCTCAGGTAGATTACTCCATTTCCAGTTTCTCAACCAAACAGTAGATTAAAAATCAAATTATTGTCATTTAGAAAGTAATTGGGTAACAAAGTCAGGACGTAATTACTTAATTACAGTCAGGAAATTTAAACAGTCTCCCCCGTAATGACACTCCTCTGCTTAAGAGGTATCACTCTCTGTTTCCTTCTCATTTAGCACCATTGCCTTTTAACGGTTGGTGGCAAGTGCAACGCTTTTAAAATGAACGCGAAAGCAACAGCAGTTTTTAAAAAAGTTAAAGTTATTTGAGGAAAGAGCAGCTTATGTTTCACTGCATTCCTTTGTCTGTGAGGTCATCCATCCACCAACTTTCTCAATGTGTCCTTGTGAATATCGCTGTGTTGAGTTTTTGCCCACTCAATGACGCCCTCTGTGGGACACAGGAGATGGTGATGCCGGGGACACACATTCTGCAGCCCCCGTACATCAAACACACTACTGCCACTGGAAAGTGTCCAGTATACAATGGATGGCAGTCCTCTGTGGCCTGACCATTCATAATCAGTGGAGGACGTGGACTGCTGTGAGATTTGTTTTTTGGTATATGGTGGGGGAAAAGGAGGAGATATGGGCAACCATTGTCCTCAGTATTTTATGCCAGGGAGAACTACAGCACCCCTGGGCTTCATAAAAATGATTGCTGAAAAGCACTGTACATAATGACCATCTGCCAAGCCTGTATCATGGGGTGATACAGGGCTGTCTGAAGGGATAAAGGTGAGAGGGGGGCGGCACCATTTCAGGAATCCAACAGTTGTCTAGAGAGGTGATATCTCTCCTCTTCATCAATGTGAAATTCAATGCCGTTGAAATGCGACACTTCATTCAAAATGCCGGTGTAGGTCACTTAGAATGAATTAAAATTCCACAGTCTACTCTTGATCCCGTACTGGAGCAAGAAATGAAAAAGTAATGAATTTGGTCAATGTTATGAACTTATCTGGAGATAGATTATCTAAGAGAGTTTGACATGACTCACAATGAAATCCTTTTAAAAGTTAATTCCGAGAGAGAAACTGGACTCACTTTAAGATGAGCAGGCGGCTGAAGGAGGTGGCAGGGTTTTTATCAAAAGGAAATTCCATGCCACTTCATCACACTAACACAACGTTGTTTTAGCATGCCGTGTGGTCTCTGCTTCATTGACATGCTCATTTTCTGTCTGTTGTCAACTGGCAATATATCATAAGAGTTCATGACTAAAAATCTCACGCAACCCCTATGGTTGCTCTGCAAAAAAAAAATACTTTTAGGGATTCTGCAATTTAACAGAAGAACCATGTTGATCCTTCTTACCTTAACCACTTCTCCTTTGAAGAATCCCTGGGGACCCTAAAAACAAAAGACAAAAAAGAACTCAACAAATTGGTTACACTCATACCTTACAATATGGTCCAACTAGACTACAATATTCCTAACCTGAAGAAGCCTGTTGACTGCAGGCTGTTTCGCACACACTGAGCAATGTTGTAGGTGATGAGGTTGGCGCACGAGTTACGCAGCGTTGAATTGATGAGCATCCGAAAGCGATGTGGTTCAAATTGACTAGTACTGATTTTGCATCAATTCCACATTAGCGGCTATGGGAGATGGCAGCTGGGAGCCTTGCCTGTGCCTCTGGGTTTCACCTCAAATAGAAGGTGACTCATAAATGTCGACTCCTAGGGACACTAACTCTGCGCTACATTAACGTCGGCACGTGGGGCATTTCGGATGGGGGGGGGGGGCAGCCATTTGAAAAGGTCACACTCCTCCGCTCCTCTGACTTTCCGAGTAATGAAGGAGTTGGGAAGCACAGTGAAAACTGTTTGTTACAGGCACATGAGTGTCTGGACTGATGCTAGGCAAATGTTGAATTCAAATCCACCAGTGCCGTACGGTTTTGTGTGAACATTTTGTTCCCTGACACCCACTTAGCCAAAGCTTGGCCCATAGCCCAGGCTATGCCACTCAGTATTATGTTCTAAGATGTTGTGCTCACTTTGTATGATTTAGATCACGGATACACTGTGCCATTTTGCCATGATATTGCCCCAACTGGGCCAAAATCTGGGGTTCGAGACTCATCATAGTGCACAAGCTCTCATGTACACGAAAGCTAGTTACATCATTAGTTTGACCATTTATTAACAACCAAAAACTTACAGGTGGACCTGGGTTCCCCAGCTCCCCCGGTTTCCCCCGGCGACCCTGAGAGAGACAAGATGGCAGATTTAGACATTGGTAAGAAAAACAGCTTAATTGCTCAGCCTGGTCTAGCTGCTCTTCACTTCACCAACTGCTTATCACAGCCCTCTCAGCTGTCTACATCTACTTCCCACTTCAGTCTAGGGTTGGAGTGTGATGACAGACAGGCTTGTGTAGTAATGTGTAAATAACACAATAGAAAGGTATATGAGAAATGTAGAGTTTGGCAAATCATGATACCAATAGCCTGGACCTTTTTTGGGTGCGGGACCGGAAAGCTGACAGCTCACGTTTCCGAAAAGAGCTCCTTTAGTATAGTAGAACAAAATGGTGGGCACTTTAGCATCCGTTGCGGGTGAGGAAAAAATACCTGGGTTCTATGGGGGCATGCACTTCAGAGGGTAAAGAGCGAGGACCACCTCACGCTACTATCATCTTTCGCTGGGGTGCCCCATTTTGTTCTAGGCTGTTCCGTAATATGTGTCCCAGCACTTTTTAGTTTGTGACTTCAGCCCTGGAAAACAACAGCAGCCTCAGACACTCCTTTGGCACAACTTTTGATAATGTTAAGTCTGATATGTGATACATCCCCCGGAGCCAAAAAAAATCAGCAGGAAACTGAGCCTGCCTTTAATCATTCCAGAGTGCGCGCTGCAGCTAGAGGGTGTTACTGCTATATCAAACAGGGAGAGGAGTAAACATTAACCTCAATGATGGAACAATGTACCCAGGGTGCACAGTGACAGTGGGCCTCTGCTTTAACTCAAACCCTGGTGTGGTGTATGCCCTTTCAAGAGCCCGGAGAGATTCTGTGCTAATAAGGCAAAACCTGTTAATGAGCAGCATGCAGTGCCAGCAAACATTACCAACGAACATACACAATCAAATGCTCTCTGAGTAGAGCTAGTCTCAGCGTTCCTCTGATCTCTGTCTCACCAACCCACACCAAAAACGACTGAAAATATTTGAGTAAAGGCAGAGAAAGTAACGAGAGAAGAGAGTCCATAGACATCATATTTGTAAAAAAAAAAAAAAAAAAGTGAATAATTGAGCATAGGAGTTGGGTGGGAGGAGACGCATATTTAAGAGCTGCCAAGAGAAGAAGCAAACGTGCCAGAGGAACAAAACCGATTCAGACTGTTCTAGAAGACTGCAAAGGAAAGTCTCATCCCAAATCTCAACAGGTGCATGATGGTGAAAAAAGAGCACTCAAACCAAAAGAGAAAAAAATAATATATATATATATATATATATATTATTAATACAGATGATTCACAAGGCTTACATATCTTTCAGACACGTTTAAAAGAAGCCAGCTAAAGGACACTCTCTACCCAAGAAGAAAAGAAACTGACTCAATGCGGCATTCCCAGGATAGGCTGAAAGAAACCTCATTAACATTAGAGAACCAAGGAGCGCTGTGAAAAAAGAAAACAAAAAACAAAAAATTCTCTAACAAAGCAGAACTGAAAGAGAGAAAAAAAAATTCAAAATAGCAACCATGACCCACAGTGGGCAGCCAGTCCTAGAGCAGCGTCATTTTGGCTTGGCGATAGTCTATTAGGTAACCGCTTCCTGGCAAAGTTACCCAGGAGCGCTGTTTGGAGCGTCTTGGCCAGCTTCAGCTCGTCTGTGCTGCACAATGTGAATGAAGACACTACGTCCGTGAATGCTGCTTCCAAGTCTTTCTCTCGCTCAGTTAGCGTAATGACATTGCATCTACTGGTTTTTAATATGTGCTTCATTACTCAACACACTGCACCGTTGAGCTCTGAGACAAGTTGTAAATTGAGTTAACGTTCTTCTCGAAGCACAGCTGATCTCTGTAACTAGCACAACAGGGCAGGTTCTCAATGTGGAACAATGGAACTGAGCAGAACCCAAATCTGAGTAACACAGTTCATGGGGAGCTGCTCCCCGACCACTCCCAGTATGTTCCCTGAGAACAAACTCAGATGAACAATGACAGTCAACCCCATATTGAGAAAAAAATACAGTACCTGTGAAGATGGTGAGCTGATTGGACCGATGCAATATCTTACTCTTAGGGGTGTAGGACAAGGTCACGTTTTTGAACTGTATGTTTTATGTAAATAACAGATTGAAGAATAATACCTTTTTCATGTAAAACACTCTTCTGTTACGTAACTTCTGCCTGAAAAGTCTTAAATTTATGGGCAGTAAATATTTGTCTTTGGTCAATCGCATTAAGTCGCCACTGCAGCTTAACATATGCACGGTAAATCAAACCTAATAACTCACGTCTGTTCCCCGTGTGACTGGACAGGGACTGATGCTTGATTGGGCCCTGATTTGGCATGGGATTCCAGCCAGTTCCGCCCACTGCCTCGTTCCACGCCGGCTCCTTGGGCGAAGGCAGCGCAGCTGGCCCCGGTCTCGGTAATGAGAGGGAGGGGGATAACAAAAAGGCCACAGATGCGCTTACGGCTGGAGAAAAACCCCAGGGCCGGCGGAGCAAGTGGAGCCATTAGCAGGCAGCTCGCAGTGACATCGCGGGAAGAGTGAGTCCGACCAGAGAGAGCCAGTGTTTTCTCCGCGCTTTACAGCGTTTGTTTTGTTTTCTTGTCAACAAACCTCAGTTCTTTTACAGTCCGTCGATCAATAGTATAATTTTTTCTGCCTAGAAATTCTATTTCTCCAACTTTCTGCTTTTGAAAAGAAACTTGCACTAAAATTTATTTTTCAATTGCACCCTTTTTTTCTGTTAAAGGAACAGCAATTTTCCCAGTAGTAAATTAGGCTTCCTTTAGAACAGCCCTGCCTGGACTGAGTCCAATAGTATGAGAAAATGAAGGAATGAATGATAGACACATTCAGTTATCCAGCAGCTCCTATTAGATCATGGAACCCACCACTTGAGATGAGAATCGCAGTGACAATGTCAATTGCTATGCGAGGTTGTATGTCTTATAAATTTGACAGCAGCCAGGTTTCTTAATTATTCTTTTAGACCTTGATGTGAAACCCTCCTTTGGTGCATTGTGGCAGATAAGCTCGGAGCGGAGGCGGCTGGGGAAGCGAATCAGGTCATTCGGCATGGCCAGAGAGAGAGAAGCGTAACACGTGTTTGATTGAGACCGTCTTGCTAAAATGCGAGTCCCCACTATTCACATGAGTGACTGACAGTGTTCACCACACCTTGGTAGGTGGAAAGTCTAACAGCACGACATTCATAATCAGAAAGTACCACAGCTTCACAGAGGTATTCTGGTGTAAGATTCCCTTGCTGTAGAATAGACTGTGGAATGCAGAGGGTGTAGGCTGCATGGCAGACATTAGCATTAGCGCGGGTTGGCCATGGCGAAAGCTTACATAATCCTGCGGACGGCGATGGCTCTGCTGAGGAGGGTCACATGATAAGCCGGGGGAGACCCTGAAACACCATCAGGATTTGGCTAATCCTTTCCACTCGCACAGTAGTGCAAGGAGCCTTCATCCATTGCCCATGACTAAGTTCCCGAATTGTTTTATTATCAGGCTCCGACGAGGATAGAGAATCCTGCATCCAAGTTTCCCAGGCACAGACCGAACTTAATCACAAAGCAAATGAGGTTAAGCTGCCAGCACGCCAACCACTCACTGTTTTGTTAACTAACTGTCTTTATGTGAGCGTGGCTTCCTCAAGGTTGGCCCTACACGGTTGGGTGCTGGAATGCTCGTGCACAAACATAAGGCGGAGTGTGACCTTACTGGCCTTGTGATTATCGGGATCAACCTGTAATGACATTTAGATGAAGAGTGCGACCTTCCATCAAGGTAGCCTGACGCAACTCACCAGCACGGTTTCCTTGGCGATTCTGGCACTGGTCCATAAACTATTCACGCAATGAACTATGGGCAAGGAATTCCATAGCTCTCAGTTCAATCACCACAGCCACTGTTCCCTTAAGCCTTTTTTGTTTACCTGCAACTTTTAAAGAGGGCTTTGGAGTTGAACTCGTCGCACAGGGACCTGAGGTCCAGAAAGAGGTGGCTGCTCTCTGAATGTTAATGAATTCACTGTTTCAATTGCGGCCGATTCCGAGAACTCTGGAGAAACTCCTTCTGGCTGACTGGGGCACGACTCTGGTGCTGGAGGGTTAACACTTCCGACCTCATACCTGTAAACCCTGCTGAATTTTATGTTTGTTTCCATTAACTTCGCCAGGAGTGAACTGTTCACTGTCCATGACAAACCTCCCCCCGTCTCTTGTATGAGCCCATAAAGACAATACGGTGGTGACCCTGCTACCCTGAGACTGGTAATGTCATATCTCAAATTAGGGTATGTGAGGAAGGATGGTGTAAGGACGGTGTAAGGACGGTGTAAGGATGGTGTAAGGATGGTGAAGAAGAAGCACAGTACCCCTCCGGAAATGCATTATTGTGGCTCCTTTAGAGTTTGCTTGTCCACCCTGGAGCGCAATGATTCGCATATATGCTCCCCGCCTCGAAATTTCTAGGCACACTTTTCTATATGAGCATTCTGACAGCTTAGAACTTGGAATATACTGTGGAAA
This sequence comes from Hiodon tergisus, assembly GCA_025775045.1. Lineage (NCBI taxonomy): Eukaryota > Metazoa > Chordata > Actinopteri > Hiodontiformes > Hiodontidae > Hiodon > Hiodon tergisus. The sequence goes on along the minus strand of JAOVYW010022728.1, from coordinate 10,150 downwards.
TACCGTGTCTGCCATACAACAGCAGACAAAGAAATCTCTAAAGAGCAGCCAGACAGCGTTTTTATATGGAGAGAGTAATAACAGATTGTACAGCTCCTTTTTACCCATTTAAATAATTTAACCTATATTATTGACTCCTCAGAAAATGTGATTTTAGAAGCAGAGTGTGCATGAAATACCTTATCTTGCAAGGCTTTCATTTTTTTATTGTTACATACTGCCAAGGAAACAGCCGGAAATATTTATCTTTGTGGCACCATGGGTTTAAAAGGCTAAACCAAAATGCGAGACAGTCTTTTAACTGGGCCGCCCGGTGATTCGCTATTGTTTGTAAAAATGTAGACGGTCTAAACACTGACCAGAGCGACCAAGCCACTGACATGCCAGCACTTTGAATGAAGGGGAATAGGGCGACTCATCAAAGGTGCAGATGCCAAGAGGCGTAGTACAGCACCCTGCAAATGGGTAGAAAAAGGGGGTTGCCATGACAGTACTTATCACCGTGTGAACATCTGCCCAGCTTGGCCTTTGAATAATGGCAAAAAAAGGAAACTGGAAGGAGACGTTACAAACAGATGCCTTTGATCCATCCGCCTTCTGGTCAAACCCAGAGACAGAAGCTAACCTTTCCTGTCTGAGTGCTCATTATATTCCGGACACCTCCAATTACCCTGACAGTCAACCAGCACCGGAAAAACACTACTAATTCATTCTATAATTGAGATTAATTCAGAAATGCCACCTACCCCTCAGCGTGGCCCTTTTCCCATTTATATATATATATATTTAAAGTAAACTTTTGTAAAGATCGGTAAACACGGTACAACCGTATTTTCAGCAGGTGAAAAGAGCTTAAAAACAGCAACTTTTAAACCTTTTATATCCCTAGCCTTAATTAAATTAATTTGAGAAAAATGTTGTACCTACCATACCTTACATTGTAAATACAGCACTGAAAAGCAGCACAGACATTAAGTTAAAGAGACATACAAGACACCATGGTTCTCAAACTGCTCCCATTGGTTACAATGGACTTCTAAAACTAAACGGCCTTGGAGCTCAGAGAGTCCTATATTTGTGGAAAGCCTGAAAAGTAAAGGAGTTTGTAAGGGGTTAAGAGGAGTGGCTGGGGCAGAGAGAGAACTGCAAAGCTGCCTGCTGCCTGGAAGGCAGTTTTTAATGTGTATGTATGTGTGTTTTTAGTCATACAATATGTACATTAGTCTACATGTTTCTGAAGATTTGAATGGACATGAATGGATGTCGAAGATGAAAGTTTTATGACACAAGGATGTGCTCACCGCGCTGAAATCTCTTTTTTTTACTGTTTTCCCTTAATCATTCACTGGCGGTCTTTCTGCAGTTCTTTTTCTGTGCCACTAGGTGGGGAACTCACTTCATCTTTGTAAAATACTGTCACAATGGGGAAGACCAGCAGGATGGAGCAGACCTACTGATCAGGGCTCGCACTAATAAAAGAGGAGCTACATGAGCCTTGCTGCAGAGCATTCCGTGCATTCATGCATGATCTGCGTTTGGGTTTCTGCTGCAATTAGACTCATGGGAAATCAATTTGAGAAGGAACCGCACAAGCTGTCCAGGGGCAAAGAAACGGCATGGCATTTAAAAAAAAAAATTTAAAATGAAAAAATAACTTTCACACCTTTTTCCAATGATTCAGGTGGCACAGCAAGGTCATTCTATAACCGAAACCACCACGGCGTGTGATGCATGGGGGACTGGAAACATTTTGGTAAGGATCTTTTATAAAAATGGAGACTTCCACGTCTCTTGGCCTTGAAAGCGTTCTTAATCAGAAAAAAAACTGAAGAACATCTGGAAATTACCTAGCTGGCAAAATTGGTCTATCTGACGTTGACTCAATATCAGCCTTTGAGTTTGAGATCATGTGCTGTCCACATAGAAAACAAGTTCACATCTAGTTGTTTCATAATTTAGCCGCCATCCGTAAGCATGAATACTTTACATTTTAACAGTCGCCACTCATACAGTGGGATTTGTAAGTGACTAGGTCCAGGGTAGCCTATGCCAGCAATGCAGAGATTTGTGCCAGAAATCTTTAGTTTATAAGGTCAATGCATTAACTGCTAGACCACACACATACCACTGAAGATGGTGCTTGGAGAACAGTGATGGACTGCTTTAGTCACAGTGTTAAAATCAAGATTAAATATTTGTAACAATACATTTAAGTCAATGTATTGATGCGAAAACCCATTTGTATGTTGGGTAAAATGAAGTAGAATGAAATTTGAAATAATGGTGGAGGAAATGTCTAGTAAAAGTATAGATTTGATATTGGAAAACAGTCTAAATTTTTAGAACAAACATGGGAACATGGGAATTAACATTAAACATTTGAGAATTAACGTTGAAATATGGACGTTGAAAGCACGATTATAAAAAGCTGTATACCTTAGTAAATTCAGTCTATGAAAAACACAATCAGTCTGTTATCTATGTCATATGGATCGACCATGCAGATAAAAGAAAAAGGGGGGCAGTCTTCATCCTGGCAATCTGGAAAACCAGATTCCAAAATGCCCACAGAGCCCAAGGGGTCCGAATGCATTATATAATCTGCACGTTCCTGGGAAGATCATGGATGTGCAGAGAGGACCAATTTCAATTTTCACTTATCAGCTTGAGGGATGCATAGAATTAAAAATAAAACGGCTGAGTATGGTCGGTTCATTCTTACATGTCCAAAAAGGCCTCTAAAAATGTTCTCATTTTATAATAGCTGTTGTAATTGTTCATGGCTTTTACTAATTTCACGGTCAGATTTGTTCTGGACTTCTTGGGTAGATCCGATTCCCAGAGAAAAATAAAGATTAATCCCCTTCTGGGATTTTGGTCCATAGTACCAACAAACCTCTAACGTAAAAATTACAAAAGCTGTGTGTAATGCTGCATTTCCTGCATGTGAAACTGTAAAACCATGGTCGCCTGGCAGCAGGCATTTTCTGCATGTGAACCTGTAAAACCATGGTCGCCTGGCAGCAGGCATTTCCTGCATGTGAAACTGTAAAACCATGGTTGCCTGGCAGCAGGCATTTCCTGCATGTGAAACTGTAAAACCATGGTCGCCTGGCAGCAGGCATTTTCTGCATGTGAACCTGTAAAACCA
>JAOVYW010022709.1:5046-32425 GCA_025775045.1 Hiodon tergisus | reverse complement strand
CACACACACACACACGCAGACATTTCTAGATACGTAATGCTCACACACACACACACTGTGGGGCCTGTTGGTAAGCCACTCTGGTGCGAGCGGCTGTGTTTATTTTAATAGTCAGGCTTGAGGAGCCATGGCAGTCCTGTAAACCCGACAACCGTCCCTCCTACATGATAGGTAGTGCCCAGTCAGGTTGGAAATCTGAGCCGGTTTAAGCCCTGGGAATTAGGTTTTTCAGCCATATTCCACATTTTCTTTTTTTCGCTCCCTTTTTCATTAATCAAGACACACCACAAAGCAGACATATACTGCGTTGTCAACATGGTTGCTACGTCAAAGGGCGTTTAGGAACAGAAATTTGAACTTTCATACTGATATAGATTTTTTCTCGATACTACAGATTCAAGCTGTGGTATTCTATGTAAAGCAATACATTGATAGGGATTTTTCTGTCTTCATCAGTGCTATATAATCTGTATTAGGTTGTAAGGGTGTAAGTTTGTCTTTCATTTCCAGGGCGAGAAGAGAAGGGATTTGTGACAATTCCAGGGAAAGATTTTCAGTGACTAAAAATAATGAAAAGTTTGCAGTCGACATTAGTAACGACTGGGTTGTGACCAATTTTTCCAAATTGTGTGTAATGTGCAGTGTGAAAAGTGTGATCAGGTGGTTGCATAAGGCCGTTCCAGTGGCATAATAAAGAGAGAGCGTGCTTTCCTCTATCCCTTTGACAAAAACAACTTACCTGGACCCCAACATACAATATTTTCTCATTAAGAATAGGGTAGCATTATCATAATACCTAATCAGAATCCCATATCTTTGGCTGTGGTTACTTATAGCAAATAAGTTTTTTTTGCTTAATTTTATAGCTTAATCTGTAGTTTGTTAATAGAGCTAACATTTGTTATATAAATATGGACAGGATTACGGTAGTATTATATATATATATATAATGATTGTAATTACTAATATGGAATGTTATATATTCTAACATTCCGGTGGTTCCAGCATGGCGAGATTCTAACCCGGGCCACAACGCAAAATGCCCAGTGTAGCTATAGGACTTCCGTTTCTTTGCTCAAGATTACCTTGAAGAGAAACTAAATGAAGACAAGAAATGGCTAAAATAAATAATAAATGATAATGATAATAAAATGATAATGATAATAAAATGATTAAACAAAGGTATTTGTAATAAAATAAAATAAATAAGGCTTGAATGAGAATCAATACGTTGTAATATCACATGCAACAGAGTTAGCTGGAGACAAATTAGATCCCTTCTCCAGCTTGGCTTTTTGCACGATGTTTTAGCTGTTCTATAAATGTTCATTTTTTACATGAACAGTTATTCCTGAGGGGGACAAGTGCAGAAGACATTGATTTCCACATGCAGGATGTACGATACAGCTGTTTAGACTATGCTGGTATGGTCCTTTGTAAATGTATTACGTGCTAATAGTTTGTAGGGTTAAAATTAGCAGTACGTTTACTAATCTGGACAGTGTGTGGTGTTTACATAGTTCAAGATTATCCCTTTAATCCCAGGTTTGCATCAAACTGTACATCATATATTAAACTTTTGCCACCCTTCAGATCATCCTGTTTGACAATACTTCAAACACACGCCCAGCAAAAATGCCTAAATAAACAAATAAATCATCAACTGACAGCAGCCCAAACAATACCTGTCTAGTTTTTTTTTTCTTTCAGTCAAAATATCCCTCCAAGTGCCCCTGATTATAAAGTTACATCTCATACATTCAGTCTGTTGTAAGACAAATTGAACGCAAACTCTGCCCGTGTTCGTGACAGCTTCACCGGATGTGTGTAGTGGAGCCTGAGAGACGGCTATAATTCCCCTTGAGGACGGGGGTTCATTGTCTTATGTTTTTCCTCATTATACCGCTTCTTTTTAGAGTGTAAGGTGCAGTTGTCCTATGCTCTCCCTGTGCGGTGTTACATTTCAGTTTATAAACATCTTGGCAATTAAAAGTACCCCAAATGGCCTTCATCCTCAAAGCGCATTTCATCTCTAGTGTCTGCTGATTGCCCAGGCAGTGAAGCATGCGTGGAGACTGAATCGTAAACTCATTTGCATCCCGGCATAAACAAATCAGGAGACCTTTCTTATCCTGAGGTGAAGTGGATTGAAATTAGTTGCAGCCAAAAAAAACAAAAAAAAACGTAAGATGCGTCGATTACAAATCTGTCAAGTGAATGACTGCCGTTGATTCGACCCTCCCCTCCCTCTCGATTCCCCCGATACCACAGCTCATACAGCTCACACACACAGCTCATACAGTTCACACGCACAGCTCATACAGCACATACACCACACACGCACAGCTCATACAGCACATACAGCTCATACACCACACACACACAGCTCATACAGCACATACAGCTCATACAGCATATACAGCACACACGCACAGCTCATACAGCACATACAGCTCATACAGCTCATACACCACACACGCACAGCTCATACAGCACATACAGCTCATACAGCATATACAACACACACGCACAGCTCATACAGCACATACAGCTCATACAGCACATACACCACACACGCACAGCTCATACAGCACACACGCACAGCTCATACAGCACACACGCACAGCTCATACAGCACACACGTACAGCACATACAGCACATACAGCGCACACGTACAGCTCATACAGCACATACACCACACACGCACAGCTCATACAGCTCACACGCACAGCTCATACAGCACACATGTACAGCTCATACAGCACATACAGCTCATACAGCACATACAGCATGTACAGCTCATACACCACACACGCACAGCTCATACAGCACATACAGCTCATACACCACACACGCACAGCTCATACAGCACACACGTACAGCTCATACAGCACATACAGCTCACATGCACAGCTCATACAGCACACATGTACAGCACATACAGCACACACGTACAGCTCATACAGCACATACAGCACACATGTACAGCACATACAGCACACACGTACAGCTCATACAGCACATACAGCTCATACAGCACATGCAGCACATACAGCATTTACAGCTCATACAGCACACACGTACAGCACATACAGCACACACGTACAGCACATACAGCAAACACGTACAGCTCATACAGCACATACAGCTCATACAGCACATACAGCATTTACAGCTCATACAGCACACACGTACAGCTCATTCAGCACATACGTACAGCACATACAGCACACACGCACAGCACATACACCACACACATACAGCACATACACCACACACGCACAGTTCATACACCACACACGCACAGTTCATACACCACACACGCACAGCTCATACAGCACATACGCACAGCTCATACAGCACACACGTACAGCACATACAGCATATACAGCTCATACAGCACACACGTACAGCACATACAGCACATACAGCTCATACAGCACACACGCACAGCACATACAGCACATACAGCTCATACAGCACACACGTACAGCTCATACAGCACATACAGCACACACGTACAGCACATACAGCTCATACAGCACACACGTACAGCACATACAGCTCATACAGCACACACGTACAGCTCATACAGCACATTCAGCACACACGTACAGCACATACAGCTCATACAGCACACACGTACAGCACATACAGCACATACAGCTCATACAGCACACACGTACAGCACATACAGCACATACAGCTCATACAGCACACACGCACAGCACATACAGCACATACAGCTCATACAGCACACACGTACAGCTCATACAGCACATACAGCACACACGTACAGCACATACAGCACATACAGCACACACGTACAGCTCATACAGCACATACAGCACACACGTACAGCTCATACAGCACACACGTACAGCACATACAGCACATACAGCATGTACAGCATGTACAGCTCATAGTAGGCTGTCTAAACAGAGCAGTAGGTACAGCGACGCCCACTGGTTTATTTTACCCTTCTGGTTTATGGTTTACCTTGATGCTCCCTTCCTTTCATGGCCTCAGATCCTCTTCCATCTGATCCTTTTGGTTGTTGCTTCTTTGCAATGTCATGTTTATATTATAATTCACACACAGGTGTTTGGGTGCACAATATTATATAGAGTTGTCCACATTGAATGTGTTTTGTATTCAGCTGACTAAAGAGTTGACCCTTGTGATGCTTGACAAACAAGAAAGAAAAAGTTTGGTGCGGCATTCACATTTCATTGCTGAGGTGGTATTTAATCTTTAACTTGGTTGTTAATTAGCTGGATGGACACATCCTTTTATTAATTTGTTTATAACAGACTATATGTGTGTCTGTGCTTCTTTTCTTTTTTTGTCCGCTGCGAGAGGCAGCTCCCTCCGTCGGATGGGTATCCTGCGTGTCACCACCCACCACACGCTATGATGTACACCTGTCAAAACCCCTCCCTCTTCAGCGCGGAGCGCTCGCGCTGCGAACGTTTCATCTGCTCCTCGACGCGAGAGTAGGCCTCGCATCTTCGCGTGAAACCCGGTGGAAAACGGAGAGAGAGAGAGAGAGAAAGAGAGAGAGACCCAGAGACGGAGGGAGAGAAACTGAAGAGAAGTAGGCCAAGCAGGAGAGCACACCCACGGGCGTACGTGTCACGCTGCGTTTAATCGCTTTGGACTGACATCAGCCGTGGCCGCTGTGTGGCTGATGTCAATCAAAAAAAAATAAAAAATCAAATAAAAGTTTAAATAATTTTTCATCATGCTGTCAAGCGATCCAATCTCCTCGTGCTGGCTCTCTGCGCTCTGGCGGCAACCGCGCCGGTCGTGTTCCTGGCGCACTTCAGACGATTTTGAAACGCTAGAGACGCTAGAGGCGTGCAAGGCCCGACGTTTCTCCCTTTCTTCAGATCGTGCACTCGCGTGTTCACTTCTGTGAAGGAGGACGGAGGCTGCATTCTAGATGAAAGAGTTCTCGGGTCTCGCTTACAATTCCAGAAGTTCTGGGTGGACACGACTCGGTGGAATCACCTGAAGGGCCCTTCTGCAGCTCCTGAAAAAAACATCTGCGGCAGGTGTTGTCGTCAACCTCTGCATCGCATTTTATAACATCTGGTGTTTGTTCAGTTTTATGGAGCAAACAACACGTATATTTTAACACGTTCGGTGTCTATTTGTCATCACTTAAACACATACAGTGATGTGGGGAAAAAATACTTTCTATAAAGCAAAGATGCTTTCAAAAATAATGAAGTGAAAAGGTTTCTAAGTATAAAATAATTGCTATAAAGGAGGCTGTCTTGCTTCTGTCTGTCCAGGGAATCCCGGACAGCCTCGATGATGTGGAGATCAGGGCTCTGTGGAGGTCATACCATCTGTTGCAGAACTCCTTGTTCTTATTTCCAAAAATGAATTTTCGGACATCTTACAATTACTTTTTTCTACTGACAAACTAATATAGAAGACAAAAAATGAACACCAAAGACTACAGTTTTTTTTTTCTCCATTGTTTTGGTGCCACCATATTGGGCCATTATCATTAAGTTGTGTTTAGATGCTTGTAGAAATGCATTTCCTTTGAATAAACTTTGAGTGGATATCCTTTTTTTTTTTTTTACTTTAATCAACCAGAACACATAAAAGCCTTTCGGGTACAGTTCGTTTTTCTAACTGAAAAAAGTGAATGACCCCTTTCTTTTTCAAACTTTTTTTAATCTCCAGCAGTTTGCTTTTAAAATTCCTGCTGTTCCTTCACACCTGAGCGTTCTCTTGTTAAGAGTGAACTGCGCTCAGGGTTGCCAGTCGACCAGCCGCCAGGCCCCAGCAGGACGGTTTGCACCTGAGCCCGACCTCATTGGCAGTTCCAAGATCTGCAGGGAGGGGTAGGAGGTGAGATGGGGAGAGGCCAGTTTGCTGCTGGTTGCCGCCACCCGCCTCTCTGGTTGCCGCAGTGAGTTTCTGCTTGGCGATCCTTTTTAGTACCACCTGCCATTTTCAGAGGGCAACACTTGGGGAAGTAAAATTTTGATTAAATCAATCCAAAAGACTGAAAACAGCTATATGTAAATTCCAGTGCCCTAGGGCTTTATAATCCCGATGGCGGTGTCAAAATCGGATGCGTTGATTTGTCTAGACGTGCTTTAATGCGCATTTTCTTGTTTTCCGCATAATGTAACACCCCTCATGTTGGCACGCTTTTACTGCATAGTTTAAAAGTTCTGACACAGCCATCAGTAAACCGTGCCCAGTTTTCACACACCTGCTTTGCCGTCTCAACGCAGCCCCTCACAGTTCTTCTGCTGAAAAGCAAAAAAAAAAAAACGAAGAAGAAAAGTCGACCAGGTAATTTCCAAAAAATCAAAGACTGCCGTGAACTCAGCCGGGGGGCGTTGCCTGCTAGCCTCACTGTGAATGGCGCAGACAGAAAGAAGACCTTGACAAGGGGTCCCACTGGGTCTTTCCCTGAAAGGTCTCCATTAACCCACACTTTTATTGTAGCCCGTGTCCTCGCTCTAATGCAACCTCCGTGCTTTCAGAATCGGTCTGACAACATCCAATGCCCTTTAGTTTGCAGCTTGTTTATCTGGGCTTTAACGCCTGGCCATTTGCGGTGGGGCCATTTTTTTAAATTTCCAGCTCTGTAATTGAGAGGAAGGGGGAAAAAAGATGTATCAGTGCTGTCTATTGTGTTTCTTTGATCAGGATACGGCGACTAATTTGAAGGGATGCATTCTGCGTGATTCGCAAATGCTAGCGCCACCCCAGAGTGGGGCTGGTTCTTCATCGAGTATGTCAAAGACTTGGAAACAGTCTATTCATTCTGCCATTAATTAGTTTATTCCAATTTCATGATGTGTTTTAGCTTTAGAGGATGTTAGAGGATGACAGACTGTTGGGAGAGGGCAGAGACAGGGAGACTGGGCTATAGTTGAAGCCTTTTATTTGGCATATTTGACGCCATGTCTAGCAAATCACTCTAGTTGGGGGAACGCTAAACACAGCAGTGTCTCAAATTTACTTAAACAATAATTCAACAAAAAACCCTAACCAAACACACAGCCATCAACTTTACCATTACCATCAGTGAAACCACACACAGGTGTGCAACAAGCTCGAGGATGTGGGTTCTTTCACACACGCTTTCCCGTGCAGGGCTATTTGTGATCGGGGTATGACCTAAAACGAACATCGATATGGTGAATTCGTGAATAGGGTCCCGGGGCTTTGTCCAGCGGGTCGACTGGGCCCCTTTAGTCTGAATACCAGAGGACTTTCAATGCCCGGCCTTTCAGGTAGATGTAGAAGCTCTGGTCCTCTGGCCATGAGAATCACTTTCCTTTGAAGGATGAATGTATAGATGATTCAAAGAATTCAAACTTAGTTTTTGATATTAATAAAAAATAAATATATTGCTATGGGTTACAAGTGTATCAATAGCTTATGTTTACAGGTTCTTTATTTTTCTTTCTGAAATATATTCTTTTTACAGTATTTCTTTCAGGCTCACCTCCGAACTTATGATGAAAAAGGCATATGATGAAAACATATTAAATGTATAGAGGTATATTATGAATTATTTTACATTAAATGCAGAGAAAACCACGCATCCCTGAACAAGGAACCCTCGGCACAATTTCCCGATTCCTCTCTGCTCATTGATGCTTTTTGATGTAATCTCTGTTCTGAGGGAAGTAATATTTTTGATTGGTTAATAGAGGTGGGATCAACATTTTGATTTTCACCTAATTTGCTCTAGTTAGCTATAGATTAACAGATTTAGGCTGCGACCAAATCAAAACATTGACATCCTAATCGCATTTAATAAAATTGTATTCAAATAGAATTTTAATTTTTTGTAAGTTCAGTATCTTATTTCTTCAAGTCATACAAAAGAAAGTACTAGTTAATACAGTTCTGTAAACTGTGATTGGTGGGTTGCCAAATTTGGATTTGGCCTCAGCCTTTATCCTTGATATACTTGATGAAAAGGTTTGGTTCCTGTATATAACATTGGTCTTGATTAATCAAATGGCTAGCTTGGTTATGTGGCTTACAGGAAAATTTTAACTAGCTCGTTAAAGTTTTGTGATTGCTGGATGGAATTAAAGTTGTTCTGAGGGAAGTTGTGTCATGAGTGATGATTCAATTTGGGTCAAGGATGGGTTACAGTTGACTTCAGCATAACATGCCATAATCACTGCCACAAGCAGAGCATAAAGATAATACTCTTGTTGAAATGGCTGCTTCTTTCTGACCCTGGGGCTAATAAGACCTTTGCCAACACCACTGCCCTGAAGGCAGAAAGTACTAGTGGCAGAAATACTGTATGCCCTAAGGGCAGCTGTGATTAACATCTGTAAATTCTGTCTGATCTGCCCAGAGGGAACCCGCCTTCATACCAGGGTGCCAGAAGCGCACATTCCGTACATTGCAAATGTATTCACCAATTCTCTTATATTATTGAATTACAAATGGTACATTGAAACATTTGATACTTTAATCTAGCACGCTGGAAACTTTAAATCACTTACTGACAGGTGACATTGGTTTCATGTAGGGAAATATTTGTTCAACAAATAAAAACCTGAAATATGTTGCTTGCATTAGTATTCAAGCTCCCAGTTAACACAGATAAATTGCCCTAACGAAACCCCAATTACCTTGCACTGTAGCTAGCTAATACTGATGGTAGGTCCTTGCAAAGTATTTAGAATTTAGCATTTTCTGTCATTTAGTAGACACTCTTATCCAGAGAGATGACGAAAGTGCCAAAGTTATTCTGGATGATAAATCTGCTCACAGAATAATTTGACATGCCCTACTTCCTAGAGAAATCATGACTACTACATGCTCTTTCTAGCAAGCCAGCTACCTAGCTAGATATGCTCCCTCCGAAGATACATGCTATGCCTTTTAGTAACGTATGGTCAACCAATCGGATGTAATTTGCTCTCAGGGCAGACCTGCCTTCAGCACAGAGATGACATCAAAAAGTGTCCAAGAGTGTTTTCTCTTGACAACTCGTAATGCAATCCGTCTTTGCCATCTGACCTCAAATGCATTTACGGTAGCAGTTGTTGCTAATGCCAGCCACAGTCTGAATTACACTGCAAGTGAAAATTTGCGCATCTGTTACTGAACCGTAACCGTAACCGTACTGAATCTGTAGGTAGCCCACACATACAGTTGTTGTTTCACACACCGCTTAAAACACTTTCACACCTAAACAGAGAGCTTTAACATTATAATCTAAACATGCGTTTTTAATGCACTAAGAAGACCCAGTCTGGATTTACGACCAGTAAACTGCAAGTCCAAAGCCCAAGATGAACCCAGAGGTTGTACCCCCAAGAAAGATACTAAATCTTAAATTTCCTCACTTAATATCCATTTATTCAAATGGGTAAGGTGTTAAACGGTACATAGCCCGGCATCTGTTGAGCAAGTAAATGAAGTAACAAAATCATTATGTTTATAACAACGGATTCTGGAGGGCCTTAAATGGAATTTGCGTAATTGAACTTTTGTTATGGGGCCGTTTCCACCAAGAAATTACTTTAGGGAATCGCAGAACCAGGATGGCCACCTGTTCTGTGGGCATAAAAGGAAGAAAAATTCCAATGAATGGATGTAGTCAGTTTATAAACTTGTAAAATGATGAGCCATGTCCGTCACTCTGCAGGAGAGTATCTTCTAAGCCAGAGGTCCGCAAACTAAGTACATTTTATACAATTTTGTCAGTCAGTTTCTCAGTAAGGAGTCCCTGATTAATGTTGGATGTGAAAAGGGGTCCCTCAACAAAAAAAGTTTGAGAACCCCTGTTCTAAGCAACCACAATAATAATTTTTTGTTCCGTATTTAATGCCTCATTGTAGCACTGAACTCTGAGCTACTGTGTTGAGTGACTGAATGGGTTATTTCTCAGTCAAGAGTTTCATAAGAGCTATAACAGATTGCAAAGTGAATGTAATATAAGTCTAATGGGTATCACTTGTACAAATAACATGGGCAGTGTAGTCAATAACACGCGAGGCTATACTGAAAACCAGACAGCCTTTCTCTCACCACCTCATCATTGGCTAAAGTTAAAAAAAAAAAAAAAAAAATAGAAGGTAGCAATTTGCGAGGTGACGGACAGACCTTTCCTGCTTAGATTGATAAAAGTTGTTTGCTTCAAAGTGTGTTTCGATGACGAGAATAGAAAAAAGCGCATTTGTTTACCAAAAAGGATACCACCACAATCCCGTCTCTTCGTGGGCTGGAATCAAAGATTTATTTATTTTTTGCATTGAGGAAGTTATTTTACAGAAAGCAAGAGGCCTGGTTTTTTTTATATTGTTATTACTTACTTATCAATGCCACATCCCAGTGAATTGTGATGGCTTTGGAGTTCTAATGCCCTCCGCTATTTACCATATCATCATTCAACTTTCTATAAAGCATCGAAATAGGGCGGAACGCCATCAAGAAAGGGCCCTTTGTGGCCTCATTTCGGCCCTAACTAACAGTAGCACACCGCAGAGCTCTCTCCACTCATTTTCCCTGGAAAATAAGTTCTTTGCCACCTGCTAGGTTGTTTGCTTATTTATTTGTCCCCCCCCCCCCCTCACCCTCCAAGAAATTCCCAGACAAAACTGCTGAAGAGCTTCAGCACAATCAGTGGGATGGAAAATATGTCAAAGCCCTAGGACCCAAGAGCATACCTACGCATTTTATTTGCTTATGGTTTTCTGTGCTTCTCTTTTCCACGGACAAGCAAGATGGAGATGAAGTCTGCCCAACGACAGGAAAGTGATCTGCAAATGTTTCACGGTTACACAAAAAGTGTAAACAAAAATTTAAATCTTTCATTTTGTATAGTTGTATAGTTGATAAGACTGTGTGTGCATGACCCAAAGAAGTCAGTAGAAACCAGGATTTATTTATTTATTTATACAAGTTACAAGACACAAATTAACCGATTATAGAGGCGATGGAGGTTATGTTTGAAAACAAATTGCTATTTATGATACCATAATGAAGACAATATGGAAACCGGGTCCTGAAAAATAAGATTTAACAGCCTTGGCGAACGCCAATTACTGTGAATAGCCTTTGGGTGTACTGGGACCAGCGTGGTTACCAAAAGGAGAATTTGGCGGGATGGAGTGAGTTTGACATCCTGTCCCAGTAACTGATTGCCACTTCATGTTTTTATATACAAAATGAAGTGAACCCACATTGGATATACACTGCTATTGGCAAGTGCGTTGCTATTATTATTTTGTTGCTTAGCAGACATTCTCTGAGCCAAAGCGACCTACACAGTTTCAAATGTTGCCCATTTTTACAGCTGAAGCAATTCAGGTTAAGTACTTTTCTAATGGACCCTCTTGGCACTTTAGGCATGTGATTGGCAGGTAAGCGAGGAGCTGTCAATCGACTGTGAGCGTGGTGTAAAATGTGTAAAGTTCTCCCCCGTAAAGCAGAGTTAAAAAACGGCATGCCGGCCCGGCATTCTTATTAAATGAGTTAGGACTTTGTGTTTTTTGAGACACGTTGTATCGTGAAATCGTTCTAACAGCTCCTGCTCAACCATCTGCTTTTGCCACCTAAGGGAGCTTTTTCTTCCCTTGCTGTGGTGGTCGGGGGTTTGCTTTTCTGAGGGTTTTAAGGATGGTGTCTAATACAAAGTCCTCTCTGTGATTCCTTTTCTGCAGTTTTCTTTAATTTATTTTCCAGTTATTTGTGTTTGCCCGTATATATTATATGCACGATTTTTTTGTAAAACATCCCATTCTACCTAATTAATGATAACATTATTATCAAACCCACTGTCAAAATATAAATACATTTCGGGCAAAATTAACTGGTGGCTTTGGGCCCATATTCACACACACAGAGAATCTATCCATGGAAATCCAGGGAATTTCTGGAGAACAGGAAGGGAGTGCTTGTGGTCCGCAGACAGGCATTTATCAGGAGCGTCGGGGCTTATAATCCTCTCAGCGGCTCACCCTCCAGAGTTCACTGACACAAAAACACCAAACAAAACAAAACCAACCAACAGACACTTAGGAGGAACAATGATGAGAGAATTCATCCTTTTTTCTTCCTTTTCTTATACTGAGCTCACTCACTGTCTCCAGCTCCAACCTCAGGAAGCGACCCGTCTTTTTAACGCAGTCCGATCAAGACGGCCTCCAGTTCACCCTGCTCCAGCACGGGTGCCGGTCGATGCGGTCAAACCCCCGACTCGACCACCCACCGAGGATTAAAGCCGTCCTCAGGCACGTAGCTTCAAGACCGGCTGTTCCAATTACCCAAGGAAAGCCAAAGAAACAGCAAGCCGCGGTGATGACCTAACTGCCGTCTCCCTTTGATGGATCCGCGCGAGTCGGGAAAACCTTTCTGCGCGGTTAATGTTATCCTGCTTGCGCCAGGTTGTATATCCCCGGCCATTAACAAATGACAGGAGGAGTTAGAGTGACTGACGCGTTCATTGTTCCCCCGACTGGACCAGATTAATGAGACGTACCAACCCAAGGTGTAGGGATCTCATTGGCATTAGAGGACAAACGGTAACAAGTGTCAGCTCAGCGCCGGTTTGCCGTTTACGGAAAACGCCGAAGCCCACTAACTTGGTAAAGTGTTTGCCGCTCTCACACGGTACGATAAAATCCTAGTGATTTACGATACCCTACGCTAGTCGTTGGCTGTGCTGATGTTATTTTTGTCACTGCTAATGCAGTATGCAGTGTGTGATAAGGTATGCCATTCAGGAACTATGTGTGTGTGTGAGTGTGCGCTTGTGTATATGTATGTGAGTGTGTGTGCATGTGTTTGTTTGGTTGTCCATGTTTATCTGTGTGTGTGTGTGTCGGTGCAATTATTGTGCGAGAGGGTGGAACAGTTGTTGAAGCTGTTCTTATTTTAATATTTACTCTAATGCTTGAGATAAGGGCAGGAATATACGCTTAAAATGCAAGCATTGCTTTATAAATGTTTTTAAAAACTGCCACAGGAATACATTCTGACTGAGCTTCTTGCAAGGCCCAGGAAAAAATAAACTATCTTTATGAGCCTAGCCTGCTACTGAATCACCTGGCACAGCATGAGAGTTTTGTGGTGTACGAGTAAAAAAATGAATACATTTTCCCCTTCCTCGACATCAAAGAAAAGAGCTGTATACGGCCTTCGCTGTCCTGAAGCCCAAATATGCTGAGGAGGACAGTCTTAAGGGGGAAATAGGTTCAGTGGAATTATAATATCTTTATAAATATTTTTCTTTTCTTTTTTTCATGCCATTAATATTTTTCTAGCATTTTAATTATTATTTAGACTCAAATCCTTCACAATTTACCCCCGTAGTAGGCCGTGGAATTTCATGCAGTGCTTTCATGAATCCCATTACCGAAATTGCTCCCGCCCTTGCGGCTCGTTATAATGAAAGGTGGAGAAAAAGGTTTTTAAATTCATCTGAGGCCCCACATTGATTGTGATTCACTTGCGAGGAATCAGAGCAAAGATCCCCTGTGTCTATAGCCTCCCAATGCGGGATTCCTCCTTTCCCCACCCCAACCCCCCCACCAGATTAATGAAATCAATATCTCAGACGGAATCCTAGCAGCAGAAAATTAAATATTTAAGTTTAACTTCACGACATGCCCGGGCCCTTTATGCTGTCTGGCTGTGCAGAGGCGAACTAATTAACCGAGAAGGCTTATTGCCTAGCCGTGTCTCCTTAGACCTTTTCGTTCCGCCCTCCACCCGAAGGCACAAGACTGCCGGCCACTGCGGTGGGGCTCTGCTCATTATAAAGGGTCTGTAGATGTAGAACTTCTGTAGATGTAGAACTTTACCTCCATGCCTGGCGGCTCACTAACCCAGTTCTTTAAAGAAACAATGAAACAAATACTTTGATGCATCACAGGTTTTACTTGGATGAGGTCTAGAACTAGGCTTCCAACCACTCTGTTACTACAACACTCCTGCTTTAGCATTTTAGCATTGTCGCAAACAATTCTCTGTTTTCATTACTGTTATGGTGATAATGTTCATGGTGACAACTAATAAACAAATCAAGTAAACATATCATTTAGGGCTACAGTTTTACTTCATCACACTTAGTAATCCGACCAACATTGGGTTCCGGTTCCTGTCTTTGGGACCTGCTGCCAAGGACCGTTATGTGTATTGTTCCAACTAGGAGGCGTTCAAATATTAAGCGACTCCTGGTTAAACAGCGACATAGTCCAATCTTCAAACATGATCTCAGCGCGGGTCTGGAGGAGATCTTTGGTGTTGTCACAGGCTGTTTCTTAATTAAGTCTTCGTTCTGCTGTGGCTTTCTTCACTTTCATCTGATTTTCAGATGGTAAGAACGGCTTACAAATATCTAGAACCTACGAGAAGGAAAATAAATAAATACATCTGCAGCCCCCCTCTTCAAAGCGGTAGATGGGTATATAAGTCAACGACTTTGCAGTATTTCTGCATCCACTTTTGCAGGTGACAAGTAGAAAAAAGTGTCCTTAATTTGAAACGGCAGACTGATTATAAACACTGGCAGACCGCGTTGCAGCCCGCTCCTTTTTTAGCCCAGCGCAGATTGAAGTGGCTGTGTAGGAGGTGCCGTGTATCATTGGCAGCAAGAGATGCGCCCTCCGAGAGCCAACCGGCCCGGCCCGCCAGGCGCTGGGATCCATCAAGAGGTAATAATTGTGTGTACATTTACGACAAGGTCCGGGATTTAACCAGGCCAAAACCGGCACCCTCGATGTGATTCTGCCAGGCTGTAGGCTTTCCTGCGATTCCCGGGAAGATGGGTGTAGGGATCTCGACCGGTGATTCTCTCCGCTCCACATCGGAGGGCAGTGTCGGTGCCCAGTGTCGGTGCCCAGTGTCGGTGCCCAATGTCGGTGTCCAATGTCGGTGCCCAGTTTGTTAGGCTAGAGATGTTCTCTGTCATACTTTTTTCTTTTTGTATTTTTTCCTTCAAAAGCTTTCTGGAGTAATTTGACTCAGGCAGGGAGGGTGCAGGGTTCGAAATAAACACCAGCTGAAGGCTGATCTTCACTGAGGAAAAGTGTGACAGAAAGCAGCTTTTTTTTGGCTGCGTTAAGCTGGACAAAACCAAGTTTCTACAGTGTGTTCTGGTTGACAACGGGTTCCGGGTTATTTGTTTTCTCCTCCATAGATATGTGTCCGGTTGTCCTACGTTGGGTTATCGTAAAAAAAAAAAAAAAAAACCATCGCGGGTGTGCATTCGTTTTGGCAGCCGAGCTGAATTTTCATTTTCGGAGGGTTCCTGAAGGTGCACGCGCCAACCAACAGCAGATGGTATAAATGGGGTAAAAATGTGTGACATTGCACAATTAAACATTTCCAACACGAAAGGGAAAATTACGCAACCTGATTAAAAATAAGACCGACTTCTCCTGGCGTAAAAATCTTCAGGGGCTATTTATATTTAAGCTATAGCTGATCCCAAAACAGAGTACATGGACTATTTGTCCAGGAGAATTAAAGAGTTATCACATGGACGGGATGTATAATGTACAAGTGCTGTGTACTTAAGCCTAGCTCAGTTTTGCCTGCCAAGACGTTTAAGCGATAGGATATAATTCGCCAAAGTGGAATTGGCAGGTGGGGATGATGTCTAGCTTTCCAGACCATTCAGTAGCTCATTGCTCTGTACGTTTTTTTATTTATTTTTTTGTCTTTCAAGGGATCCTGTACTGGTTTACGCGTCTTAATATGTTTATCTATCCTAAAAATGTCTAATATGTTGTTATTGTATTAATTTTGCTTGGTATGGGATTGTATTTATCATAACTGATTTCATAACTAGTACAGAATCCCTTTCAGTGCGCTGAGCTGTCAAGATTTGTTAGCTCACAATATTAGTGGCCTATAACACAATGATTCGTTCAGTATACCTGCCAAAGGTGCCTCAGAGGTTATGCTAGGGCTCGGTGAGCTAAAAACAGGTTTACCGTCAGCTAACTAACCTCAACCAACCTTCATTTCCCTCGTTTCTACAGTGCCGTCATTCTGGGGACTAGTGAATTCGGCCTGGAACCTCTGCTCGGTGGGAAAGAGGCAGTCTCCAGTGAATATTGAAACCAGCCATATGATCTTTGACCCATTCCTCACCCCTGTACGTCTAAACACAGGTGGCCGTAAGGTAAGATACAAGGGGTAGTTTTTTATGGGTAGACCCTGTTTGATGGGGTCAGAAAAAGTTTACGATGGTTTCCTAGTTAAGGTGCACAGCGTGGACCACCAATGAATTTGTAAAATGGGTACAACAATCCACAATCGGCAAGCAACAACTTAAACACTCTTCTAACGCTAAAACTAAAATTACCAGAGGTTCAAGGCTTTTGTTTGGATTCCCCTTACCAGAGAATCCAGAGAAGTTAGGCTTTTATGTTCATAGTTACTATCAGGCACCAGACTTCATTGATGTTGGCGATACACTGCAATTTGTAAACATTGCATGCTGTACCTGTGCTGTGAATAATGGGGAGAAACCAAAAATAAACACTCAATTGCACTAGGAATCCTACTGAAGAAGTTCAAATTAATGAATATTTTCTGTATAAAAATTTTAAATGATTAAGAATGCATGAGCACAGCTGAAATGTTTGTATTTCTACATTAGAAATGTTTGGTTAAACGGTGAGCCTGCTTGTCTGTGCAGGTATAGCTAATTTTCTGTGGGTGCAGAACGCTGTGCACACAGTCAGAATAGAGTTCCCTGTGAAAGAACTCGCTCGGCGCTCTACGGCAACAGAGGTCTGACCTTGTGCAGCTGAAGCCTGTTAACACGGTCGTCCTTCTGGCTGCACAAAAAGAAAGAACCGGCCTGAAAATTCTTCCCTGATGGCCGTCACTGCTGTATATTGGAAAATAATGAACAGTCGAAGTAAATGAAAATGTCCTCTGAATGGAAGGACTAATTTATTAAGGGCGGGCATGCATCAAAGCTACGAGCGTCGGACTGCAGGAATCGCAGTTATTAAATTGTCTGTATTAATTGAATATTTGCTCTGCTGTAGATGAGCTGCAATTATGTAAAGAGGTTTCAATTAATTAAATCGCGGTAGGGCCTTATTTGGTATCGAAGGCACCCCGACAGAAATCGGGGATGTGTGGAATCTCTCAGCCGCGTACGCCTAGATTTTCAGTCCCTGCTCATTTGTTCCCATAACCACTTATTTAATTCATAACCTGACCCAAGACCCTGGCGCCGGGAGGCACCTAGGCTAAGTGCTTAGCCGTCAGGCGTGCCACATGTGAACATGTCTTATTAAAAATGCAGATCCTGGCTTCAGTGTGTTTGGTCAGACTCATCGACAGATTGCTATGACTTTAAAAGGTTTCTGCATCATTCAGAAATGCTCTTGGAAACAGAGAAACTTCCTCAGCTAACAGAATGGCACAATTTGAGAACAACGCTACCTGGCTTTGCACTCCCCAGTCTTGACAACGCCCTCACCGAAAAAATCCCAGCAGCGGAAGGAACGAATCGTAAAAATGTGTCAAATTTCTTGCGTTTTAAATAATAGATTGTTAGGGCCGTGTCTGTTGTTGTTTTAATTTAATGAAATTCCTAGTGGAGTTCAAATTTGAGGCATTATCTCTTATTACACCATGTGATGGTTTTGTGTGGTAGACTATGTTCCCATGCACAGGTCTCTACATGGTGACACGTCCGCCATTGGTTTGCCCCAAAAAAATCACACAAGTAGCTGAATTGGAATGCTGCCAACAGCTTTTGTTTCTCTGATAACCAACTGATACACGCACTCCAGCATGAAGGAAAGATGCGTTTTGTCCATGCCAGATTGCCTGGATCAAAAGCCCCCTTGACTTTTTTTGTGTGCACTTCATACCCTATGTACTTTCACCCGCTACTGTAGGCCTACACTTCGGCTGGTCACATTATTTATTGACGTCGGGCTAGCCATTGTCGTGCAGATTCAAGCACTTACCAAGGTTCCTTTAAATAATTATTTATTTATTTATTTATTTATTTTAGAACCGAGAACCGTAGCCAGAACCACGGTTGCAATTTGAACACTGTGGATGTTTTTTTGTTGATGTTTTTTTAAATAGTGCTTTAAATAGTGTATCTGTTCTGTCTTGGACAAAGACTGGGATTTAACATGTCTTTTTTTGTGAGTGGCTGAGTGTGTTGCAACCTGTGCCATCGAGAAAATGGTTCTTTCCTCCTTTTTTTTTCACAAGTATATGAATGCAATGGGTGCGTCCAGAAGGACTAAGTGAAAGGAAAACCTAGTAAAAGCCGTAAAAAAAAAGATCTGCATGCTCCAAAACGCAGCTTTCATTTAGCTGGTAACTTTATACTGAATCGGATCAAAGTATGGGCATATGGTAACTGTGAATGGAATATGTATATGCAGAACTGATTATGCAGATATTCCCTACATGAATTTTCACATACACACCTTTATTATGCTGAAGAATAAACATAGGGCAGGTAAAGATAAGATATTCTCATTTTTTTATGCAGTTGATTTATGCAGATTCAGTTGAATCCGAAAAAAGTTAGTGTTGGCCAAAGTTTTAAATTTGCAATTAAAAAAATTAAAATGAATCATGAATACATATACAAACTCAACAGGATCTGTATAGCCAAAGTTTGTATTGCTGTGTCTTTCGGGCAATTTATGTAAGCAAATGTTTCTTTGTTGTGATGTTTTACTCTTTCTCGTTTTGTTCAGCATATGATTAGTTTTTAATTATTAGTTACTAGTATTCAGTTGGCATACACTGTTATCCACATTGACTTACAAGGCCATTCTGAGTGCATTACTGTGGAAACAAGAAGATGGGTTGTTTTGATTGGGCACGGCGAAACACAGGAAGTGAGTCATTTCCACAAGTGCTATTGAAGGGTTCAGTCGTCGAGACGAGTTGGACCTCCGTATTAAACTCCGAAACTCCGCTTCTTTACACGACCTCCCTTTACACGACCTCCCTTCACACCGCAGTGGATGGTGCACCCATCGAAAACTTTGTCAAGGCTCCTGTTTGTCTTCCACAAAAGCCTGACTGTAGCCTTTTCATCAAAAAGGCTACCCTGAATCCGGTAGGGTAATGCAGATCGGTGGAACGAGGAATGATAACAGCTGTATTGAGTTAGACATGGCAGGTTAAGGGGCAAGATGACTGATCGTCCAACCTAGAAATACCCTTTCACTGTCATTGTAGAATGTGCAGATTTTTTTCCCATGTGAAAGGCCTATTCCTTTTTGAATTCGGGATGAATGCGGACCGATTGGATCTACCTACGCATCAGGGATGTGCCCCTTTTCAAGGAGCGGCGCTAATAAGATGCTACATCAGGATGTTTCATTAAGGCAGGAGGTTGCCTTGATCCCGAGGTTGTGCGTGAGCTACACATTACTCATATTGATGTCTTGCTTTTTGGCGCGGTGCGGAACGAGCGCCGGCCAGATGAAAACATCTGTGGTAGTCTCCACGTTTCCCTCCCGTATGGATTAATCGGCAATATCTACAAAGCTCCTTACTTCGCTGGTTATTACACCCAAGTTATTATTGGAAAGTATCTTCTTATTTCATTATCGTGAGTATTGTTATCGTCAGTAATAATCATAATAATTATACAAATCACAATAATAGGCAATGGTGTACTGGGTGAGAAGGTAAGGCTCTGGGTGATTTATAGGAGTCTATAGGAGGTTTAAAAAGCAGACAGACAAAGTAGTGATAAATTTGTGTATTCTCCAGACTCCAGACAAAAATAACATTGTAATAATAAGGTACTGTGCAAATACAGGGTGTCCATATCTAAACATAACAAGAAGGAATATGTGTTACTTCTTAATACAGACACCCTGAATATAAATGAGATTAGTAAATCAATTCCCTAATTTAAATATTTCCACAAAAAAAAGAAAATTTTAAATCTGAGATTTTCCTCGTCAAAACGCTTGCTCAAATATATCAGGATTAGCAAACACTGGTGTCGGTTTTCATTGTTTGGAAATCTAATATTAAAGCTTTTACACCAATCACACAGAGTGTGCAAGGCACTTCATATTTTTAGAATATGATTGCAGTTGTAGAGCTGTGTTTAATTAGGGATCCATATATGTTTATTCAGGGACCTGTTTCTCATATTTTCATCTCTCCCCTTACTCCCTTACTCATTATTTTTTACAAGTGTCGGCAGTTCAACCCTGCAATGCCATTGGACTTTACACCTTTGATGAGTGGATTTTGGGCAACAGTGGCCTCAGTAACTTTCAGAGCAACAGTAGCCTCAGGCGTTGTCGGCCCCTGCAGGGACTAATTTTTTGAGCGTCGCCTGCCGTGTGCTTCTGGCACAGCGGCCCGGACGTCTCGTCTATGAGGTTCTGCTCAAATTCATGCAGATCTACAGGAGGGGGATACAAAGCAGCCGGATATTCTCTGTGTCATTTCCTCAGGACTGAAGCCGGTCCCAACCCCAAACAGTGAAGGCTGTAACTGTAGAGAAACTGCAGTTTAATGACTGGAGATGCAGCTCACGCCACAAATGCCCATTACATCTGTATCTGTGGCAAGATTCAACCAACGATCCCCCTCCAGCGTCACAGAGTTTGAACAATTTGACCAAAAAGAATGGGCAGGTAATGCACAAACCTGATGTGTAAACCTGATGTGAAAAATCTTCACCCAAAAGACTCATAGCTGTAAAATTGCTTTATAAGTGTTGAGTAGGTTGTTTAGAGCAAGGCAGGTTAAATGGTTGGATTTTCTGTCGGCCTCGCTTTCATTTTCCATATACAGTTTACTCATGTCATTGCCTTCTCCTTAATGTCCACGCCTGTCCACTGAGTATCAGTTTACTTGTCCTCATTCACAAGGCTAGCTTTGAGTCTGACTGAAATATGTTGCATGGGTCATTTAAAAACTCCTCCTTATACGGCGCTAAACATGGAAGTGATTCAAAAAAATTTTAAAGGCCTAATCTGGGTGATGCACGCACACAGCCATGGTACCACCACAACTCTCTTTCCACTCAATTTGTATCCTGACACTTTTTAAATATATGTGTGGTCCGCTTTTTAAATAATTTTTCCCCCTAAAACTCATAAAAAGTGTTTTTCAACTTCTCTCCTTCTCGAACAGAAAGCCGTTGCGGAGAGACCGGTAACATTTGAAAGTGCTGAAATGGTAACACCTTGCCGTTTCTGGCGCTAATATGAAATTTGATGAGGGAAGCAAACCTCACTGCCTCGTGTGAACACTCAGCGTTAGCTCTCCCTCCCCTTCCGCCATCTCATTTCACGTAGCGCTTTGATGGATCCTTCAGTCTAGCAGCTATGAAATGGTCAATATGGAATCCAAACTCCTAATGTAGTTACCTGAGGTGATAACGATTTTGCCGCCGCTGGGTTTTTCTCCAGTATGACCAACGAGTTGACGTGGCTCAGAGAGGCGGAGCCCCCTATGCGCTAAGCGCAGCTCCGCGCATACCACATGATAAAGGTACGTCCCGGTGCAGAACCAAGGACCTCGAGGTGCTAAGGGCCGATTTGATGGTTATAAATATAACGGCTGACGCGTGCCACGTTGGGAGGAGGCCAATTTAATTTTCTTCACTTTGCTGTTGTTGCCATCGTTTCTGTGAGAAACGGAACGTGGCCTTCTATGGCTCTTCTTTGTAATGTCAGTTTGTGCCCGAACAAGAAGTACCATCAGGCCTGAATTATGCATACTATCTCATACCCTTTGAATATATGCGTCCGACTCTGCATATATGCATCTAACTGAATATATTACTTTACATGTCATACATTAAGCAGATGCTGTTATCTAGAGTGACATACAAAGTATTGCATCCCAGCCATTTATATACATATATGCTTAGTCGATATATGTGTCAGTAAATGGTTATTGCCGCTACATCTCTTCTCGTAGACATAAGACTAATATCCCACTTGGTTGTCGTCACCTGATTCCTCCCCCTTTTGGGCAGAGGACGTTGTGGCGCACACCGGTGTTTCCTCAATGACCGAGATCAATGTGCGGCCTGATTAAGTTGTGTACTATGGATTTCTGCAGTCTCCCTCATCAAGGATCCCATTTCTCTCTGTCTAATGATGCTGAACCTAAAATTCGTATCTCCAGTGCCTTCATTTTTTTTGCTCGACAATTAGAGGCAGTCAGTGACCTAATCAACAGCGAATGGGACAGGTGAGAAGCACGAGTCATCCCTTGCGTGTTTGATATGGTGTCACTGTTTCCCTTCAGTTCTCGTTACCCGGCCCCCGGTGCTATCTGCACAAGGCGTTGAAATGGAACTGTGGTGGTGTTTCTAGCGCATAACATTTTGCGGAAGTTTCCACAGCAGATACCATGCAGAATGACATCTCATTTGAGACTATGACACAGACCACCTGAGTTGAGCCCTGGGTGTAATGTATGCATAGCAGGGCGGGGCTTCAATGCTCTTGCACTGGAATGTTGTTGTCACATCCGGACCAATTTTCCTTAGAGATTTTTCGTCTTCCCCAAAAATCCGAACATTTGAGCCCATGGCTCAGCACTACTCCTGCGCAGCGCCTTTTCCTGAAACCCGCTGCACCCAATGCTTCAATGGAAAGGTGTTCCTGAGGTGTTTTATATTATATGTGCCCACAAACTTTTAAGTGGTCTGCATGCTCGATCGCCTCTGCACACCTGTGTATTTCTATGTGTCTGCAACCAATTCCACTGCGCTCTGCTGAACTGTGTAAGTCTCGGCCTGGAAGCCCGCCCGGGGACCCTCGCCAACCTCAGTCATCTTGCCTAAGAGGAACGACTCAAGACTCATTCATGGGGGACCAATGGTCTACACTTGCTGTACCATTTTAAAATTTTTACTTCACCGGAACGTGTCTTAACAACAACACCATTAGTGTTTAAGTCTTTTTTGACCTCTGAAGTAAAAAAAACGCCTAAGTTTGTTGCTATATTCTGTTCTAAATTCAACTTAACAAAAATACAGTATGAAATTCCATTCATGAGTTGTTTTTTTGTTAAACTTAACAAGGGCATTAGTGAATATGGAAGGCATTTAACAGGAATGATCATGTTTACCTGGAACTCTCTTCTCTGCTTGTCCTTTGTGTGACAAGTAGCGCTCACAGCTGTGTTTTACTTAAGCTACTGAGTGCACTACAGTGTGCATTTAGGCGGCATAAAGGAAAGCCCTAGCCAGCATTTATGAATGACACTTCCAATAACATGAATTTAGGTCTTTTTGGTTCTGAAGGGATACCTCCCCAACCAGGATTTTGTATTCAAATATCTAAGAAATCATTTCAACAATATAAAATGTAAAAAAATGACCAACTTTCTCCTTTAACTGTTATATTGTAAGGACAATAAAACGAGTTATCCCGGAACAACCCATTCATGAACAGACATTTACAATTTTTTTATTTAGTTATTTACAATCATCAAATATATTTTTTCTGATTCCTTAGACCTTTGACTTTAATGAACAATACAAACATTATTGATTTAGTACCATTTTGTACAGCAGTTTTTGCCGATAATGTTAACCTGCATGAATTAATTAGTTGGCCTAAACTTTCACGAAAATGCCACTCCGCCGGCACAATTACTCCTGGGATAAAGTTCACATGTTCGATGATTAAATGTTAATGATCGATGACACCGGTGGTATATTAATTGAGGAGGGAAAGTAGGCTACACGACGCGCTTATTCGGATCCTGCAGGAGTAGGCTAAAAGGTATCGTTTCAGATCAGAACAACGAGGGCAGCTTTGAGGGCTAATGCAGATACTCAGTATTCAGGCTGAGCCCTGCCCTCTACAGACAACTACACGGCGGTGGTAGCGTAAAAAAAAAAAAAAAAAAACCCAGCAATTTCAACTTTAAATAACGCGGAGAGAACAAACATGAAATATGTAAGTGGGTTTAAAGTTGTTATTAATATTTGAAGAAACATTACCTCCTGTGCAGAGTGTAAAACTTGCCAATCGCGCCGAGATAAATAAATAAGATAAATAAATAAATAAAAAATTGTGTTTCGCCACATTTATTGATTTATTTTCCCATTTACACTCAAAGAAAAGAAGGCTTGCAGTTTGCTTAGTCGCTATGCGCTTGGCCCGAAGCACTCTCCCCCCGAGAAGAGTTGGCGAATTTTACTAAAACATTTTAGCAACATTAAGCAATGGGCTATTAGTCAAACATCCCAGCGCGATGCTGTTCCCAAGGGCGTGTGTGTTTCTTTGACTGTTCACGAGTGAGTGTTTACGCGGTGTATTAATGTGTATGTGCTTTACTTATCTAAACACCCCGTCAAACAAAAAAACAGAACTGCTGGAAGTCTTACACTCTTCTTTCATCAAATTGACAATGTAGAGAATAATTCAGTGCCTTGTCTAGGTTTTGGTGGGAGTTTAAAATTTTTTAATGGAAATCATTTTTAAAATAATTATTATATAGTGCCGTTATTCCTGATATGAAATTTCCCCGTAGTTCTGCTTATTCACTGCCGTGCAAAACTCATTTAGCATTTCACTCTGTGTTTCCAACTCGCATGCTTGAGGAAGCTAAAATTTTGTGATGAATGCAAATACGTGTTTATGAAAAAGAATATTACATTCAAATAATACAATTTCCGGACAATATGTCTCGATATAAACTAATAGTGAGTAATAAGAAGCAGGGTGGCAAGCTGTGTCAGCGTGCTCCTCCGTGAAGGAAGTAGCGGGGGTTGCACCTGAAGAAGGCTCAACAGCCAAAAATGCTGTGCTTTTATTTCTTCTTTTCATAGTAGCACTAACCTCCACCTCTTTCTTAACAATGAAAATATCCACCCTCAGAGCCTCTTATTTTCCTTCAGAACCATTGTTCTTCTGGGTAGACCTTCAAACTATGCTTGTGAAGTGGTGTTCCTTGAGTTCCCCTAGGACCTTCTAAGATCATCTAAGTTCAAAAATGATCCAAACAGTTCGATACAGCTTTTGCCATATCATCTGTTGCAGAACAAGGAGTTCTGCAACAGATGGTATGGCCTCCACAGAGCCCTGATCTCAACATCATCGAGGCTGTCCAGGATTCCCTGGACAGACAGAAGCAAGCGACACAGCCAGTCTGTGGAAGAAATGTGGAAAGCTCTCCAAGATGCTTGGAACAATCTACCTTATTAGTTTGACCATTTAGACATGACAACACTTTTGTGCATAGTCCCCCCTATTAAGATTAAATTAAAGTAAAAAATTAAACACTAGAATCTGGTCACCAATCCATTAACAAGAAAACATTAACTGCCTGAAGTCTGCAACCCGGTGACCCCACCAGACACCAAGTATCTTCTCATTCACCCTCATAGCAGCTTTCTTGATTTTGATTGACATCTCTTTGGTTTTCAATATTAACAGGTACCAATAGCAGACTCCAAAGCCTAGAATCAAGACTAAACATTGAATGTCTGTAAAAATCATGAGAAAGAACCCACTCGACTAACCAGGCTATGTCTAAATATTAAAACTAACATGTACACAAATATATATTATATTTATATTTATATATATATATATTTAAACAGAGAGAAAGAGAGACATAGGCACTTGTCTTCATCACACTCCACTTTTAATTGCACTGCTTTATTTGTTCTTTGCTCTGGCTTTAGTTTGCACAGTAGTGCCAGATCGGTCCAATCACCCATCGATCTCTGTTTGTAATGAACCACTCGATCACATTGGCTCTTACCCCTAATGTAATGGCTTTCCTGGGTTCCTTAGGAGAACCATTACCAGAGCACTGCTTTTCTATGTCTTTTATTGTCAGCTTGTACTTTCCATATATATATATATATATATATATATATAAAGCTAAACATGCCGTGACTGTGGGACTCAATGGGGAGGAAAGGTATATAAAAGTAAATGGTGCCCACTGTTCCTTGGGAATTTTCCAAAGTCTGGGGTCGGAAAATTTGAACAGACCTCATGCCGCACCTGCAAGGAAACGGTCGTAGAATGCAACCACCAAGCAAGGAAGTCGCTATACAAATAAAATCTCTCCTTTCAAAATGATTGACACAGCCGTTGACACCCCCTATGCCAGACATGTTGCACACATCCACTTCATTAAGGGGTTTCAAGTGAGCATTAAATATCACTCCAGGAGCTAAAGCCATTAAATTAATCTCCATAACCCTAGCAGAGGAAAGCTGCTACATTTTTGCAGCTGTTGCGACCAAAAATCTGTCTCCGATCAGATGACTACAGCCATGCGCAATCCCACTGACGCATTGGAAAGAACTCGCTAACAAGGGGCTATCTGCTACAGTGGGCCTTTAATGCAAGAGCATTTGCAGCCAGCAGTGCATTGACTTAATCCAAACCGCAATTAAGAAAAAAAATGTGCAGATTAAAGATTAAGACAGCTGTTTCTAAACTCCTCCTAAAGTAATCCCATACAACCCTGTCCTCATGCAGAATGCGTTGAGCTTCCAGCTTCTTCGATAACCCGAGTTTTTTAATTTTATCGAAAGGACACTTAGAAATTTAAATTTAAGTTTGTTAAACCTTTTAAGTATGTTCAGTGAAGATGACAGGTGAAGCTGTTACTTTCTGTAGGTAAAGCAGGCATTCTTAGCTCTTAGGCATTATCAGCCTAGGCACTCCCGGAGCGAAAAACATGGATCACGCCATCGCCCCCATAAAACGACCTTGAGTGTGGGTTCACTATGGTTTCAGGCTGGTTTTTATTGTTTGTTGTCATTTATTAAGTAAATACTTTTGATACTTATATTTTTTCCCAAACTGGGTATTTTGTTCTGGGATTTTGTTCCCAAAAAAGCTTGTTTGAATTTTGTTTGCTTGTTTGATTAAAAATGGCAAATAAATGGGGAAAATCCTCCCCCTGTGTCCCTGTCTCTAGTTGCTTTTGGACCGGGCACACCCCAGCATGCCACACATGGCATTTTCCAGACGTTTATTTGACTAAAGATTGGGCAATCACTATTAGCACTGTACACCGACGGACTGCCAAATAAGGCTAGTTTTTTCTTGGCAAAAGAAAAGGGACTTCCAAAATAATCTTTATCGAGCACACTGCCTTGTGCTGATTTAAATAATATTGCATTTACATTGGTCTATACCATCAAATTGGGATTTTAGTTGCAAACAGACACCCCAACAAGAACGAGATTTGGGTGAAAGGACCAGGAGAGCGTGCTGAGGAGCTCATGGAAAAATAAATTCCACTGTAACCGTTGACGCCAGGTCTAAATAGGAATGCTGAGTTGTCAAGTTGGTTAGGTGCCCTTTGCATGAGGTTTCTCTGTAGGGCCTCCCAGCAAAAAACAGTGGTTTAATTTTTTATTCGCCCTGTGGGGCCATGTGTTGC
>JAOVYW010022682.1:0-19732 GCA_025775045.1 Hiodon tergisus | reverse complement strand
GACCTCAAGCAGTCCATTCACAAGTGATCGCCAGGAAGGAGGCTGCATAAAGTCCAGAAGGGGGAATGGCCGCACATTATGTATGGCTGTGTGGGTCTGCGCTTGTTTAACGACAGGCCACGGCCAAAGCAGATACGGTACAGTGGGCTCAAGTGTCATTTAGCTTGCCTCTCAGTGGCAAAAGACAAACCGAATCGTATAGCAAAACACAGAATAAATACTTGCTGCTTACGCACACAAAAATGCGGCATGTTTTTTGCAAACATTTTCAATGCGTCCTGACAACGGCAGGATGGCGGGATGCGTCATTGGAATGGCACCGGAATGGCGCTGAACAGAGCACACACTCGTTTTTTGCTGAAACGGCAGGCACGCCGGAGATTGCAAGGTTTTGGCTTCGTTTAAATTTTTTCCCCTCATCTCTCTGGAATAAAATGGTTCTAAAAGGCAATCCGGGCTTCAACAATCCATGCATTAAACATCCATTTGTGCTTTCATCATGGACGTACAACACTTCAGCTCAAAAAACACCTGTTCTTCTTATCTATGCACAAGGAATTCCAAAGAAGAAAGAAACGGAAGCTATTGTGGCTTATGATTGTAGACCAAGGCACTGCGCTTCATTTAAATCCAGTAGTATAATTTTACTAATTTGTTAGCATTTAGTATTATAACGAAATCAACGTACCGTAACATAACATGCACTCATGTTGTAACCTGCAGTTAATAACAGTTGCAGTTATGGCAAGGCTTGTGTGGTATACAATCTATTGTTGGTATACATTGTGTAGTAAACATCTATTGTTTTTTAAATGAATCATACTATTTTTACTTCAGAAAATCGAATAAAAACAGATCTGTTCGCATTTGTATTTAGCACCTTGACGGCTTTACCTCATTTGTTAATGCTTGAGTAGCAATGACCAGATTGACATTGGGTACACTGGCCAAGCCCTGATCACTCATAAAACCCACACAGTGCGTTTTTTTAATGACTGAAATGTATTAACTGAGAAACGGCATCGGTAATTGGGGAAAACTGAAGTCAGTTGAGAAAGGGGCACGCTTGTCAGCCTCACTGGTCGGCAACATGTTGCTGCCGAACATTTTTGTCTGGGGTTAAAAAGAAGACGTCTGAATTCGGAACATGTTCCACCTTTTCCTCAGAATTCTTATTTTCTCCTTATCGTTGTTATTTGTACTTGCTAAGCGGCGGGTTTACAATTTTACACACAGCCGGGTATTTACTGAAGCAATTCAAATTACATAGCTACCTTAGGGGTACAAACAAACTCCCAAGCTTTATGCCTTCTGGTCACCCCTGGAAAAAAGGAAGGAAAAAAAAAGCCCAAGCCTTCTTCTCCATAAGGTCTGCAATCGCCTGCCTTAGCCAGCCCCCTTCACCGCAGACACTGTATTTAAGATTTTAAAAATAATTTATCGCCACTCTTTTGAGATTTTATAAGAAAAGGCCATGTAAATAAATAGTAAAAATATGAATGTTGTTTTTTTATGTGGTTTGAAAATGGAATATGTATTTCATATTTAATTCCATGAAAGAAAACTCCTTCGAAGGCAAACTCATCTGTAAATGACGGACGCGCGGGTGGCCTGTGATGCACCACGGCAAAGAGGCGCTCCTGAGGAGTGCGACGATGACCCTCGGCGCGAGTGCTTTCTGCAGGACTGAAGGCGTTAGCCGGTTAATCGAGCATGAGCTGTTCCTCACCTGAGCTCCTCCTGTGGCTTTGTTTCATCGAGTGCAGCAGGGTGTACCTCTCGTCTCTCTTTTTACCTCTGTGTTTACATTTGTCTGGACTGGCTCTGATCTCATTGTGTTTAAATGCTGTTTGCTGTTCATTAAGCTCTGGGGACGCTTACACAGGTCAGCGCAAACCCTCAGTATCCGTCTTTTCAAATCTAAATTACATGCCTAAACCTACTCCTATGCTTCAACTGCTAGGCATAATGGTAACACAATGAATATTATTAGGAAAATTCTATCAGCCCAACTATCCATGATAATAAATGGTTGTCACTGGCAATGGACGGCATATAACCGTGCCTGTGATTAGCGTGCATTTGTTGCCGTGTAATTTAAAGGTATTTATAATGTGGTATGAATGCTGTTAAATTGTTCTCGTTGTTAAGTAACTTCACAAACCAGTTACTGACAGAAATAGCCATGTCTGCAAAATGTTAATGTTTCTTTTTCTTGTATGCTAAACAAAAGGTATGTATGCTATATAAAAGGGATGAATGCTATATAAAAGGTATGTATGCTCTATGTAAGGGTTGAACCATATTTACTGAAGACAGTTGTGCACCGGGTAACATTGATTTTTGTTATTCATTACGGGAGATGCTATGGTCTAGTGCATTTATTAGCATTAGTAGCCTGTTAACGTTTTTCGGTTAAAGCATAAATTGACTACTCGTTCCACCGCATGCTTGCCTACCATCAGCTTTCTGTATCTTATTCCCAAGGCTACTTTCTGTAATTCATCGAAAGTGCTCATTTTAACGAGTACTTCACTGCCCTTTTTGATAATGGAATGAAAATTTTGTTATTTTCCATTATTCCATTTGGCAGCATTAAGCTTCACGGATAATGGTGCAATCACTTCCATGGTCAAGACTAACATTCAAGAATGGCAATTATTTTAATCAGCCCTCTTGAAGTTAAGATCTCTCTGCTGTGTTTAAGGAAGGGAATCTGTGAAAAGTGGGCAGTGAAGGATCCCGTGCTCACCGGACTGCACGCAAACTGGCTCCCCTGACACCCCAAACTGCTGTTGTCTGACTTTTTGTAGGAACAATGCACTAAAACACTGTTCTGAATCTGTGTGAGAGGAACAAACTAAATCAGCTGGATATATAATTATTACTTCTACTAACAATAATTATGTATTTGTACAGCACAGTCAATAAAAAATCCTTGCAGGATATTATTGCAGTTTAGGACTAAAACTAAAAAAAGCAACAGTAGTAGATAAACAGATTTTTTAAAAGCAAGCATATGTTTGAAATTCAATCAGAAAATACAGTAGCCTACTGTATGGCTTCTGAGTGGTATTGTTTTAGAAACAACATCAGTTCAATGGCAGCTTAAACCTTTTCACGGTTTTTAATAAACGCATGAGTGCACACACGCTGGTGAAGCTAACTAGCAAGGAAGAAATTCCACTTGCTCCTTGCGCTCTCATTTGATTGGCTCAAAGTTTCGAAGCTCATCCCTGACAGCGATTCTATGCAGAATCGGGTCCAATTACCGCCAACGATTCCTGACAATACAACGGCAGGCCATCAAAGCCAGGCGCCCGGCTGTTGGATTGGTGTGTCCCAGGCTTAATGACTCGGAGCCCATGAGGTTGATTGTCGAATCACCTTTTCTGTCAGTGAAAATCGAGGTGATAGAAAGCTTATCAATCAGTTATCTTTCAGGGTCAGATAAGCCTAATGGAAAGTCACAGCCCCCTACTGCTTAGATGTTATATTGACTTGCAGAATTATAAGCACCTTTAAGCTTGCTGTGAGTAAAGCTTGCAACCATCTAGGAAAAAAACTCCCCTTTTTTATCAGATCATATAAAGTTTTATTTGCCTATTTTTGTTTGGAGTAGATCTCTCTGTGTTTATATTGGTCGAATTCAGATGGGTCAGTAGCTCAAATTTCACCCAGACGCCAATAATAAAAAAAATGCAAATTTGATTCCAATTTCATTAGCTGTTCTACGCAACAGTGGACATGTGAAATGTATTTATAACAGCACATCCGATGGACATTTATCTGCAAAAATGTCATGAACTTAACCGTTCAAACCAAAATTCAGCTGCTAATAAAGGTGTTAAGTAAACTGTTAAGTAAGAACAATTAGTCAAATTATCTTCTTGTGATCTATTTTGTTTAAAGCCACAACACATGGGGTTGTTCTTTTATTGCAACTGCCTCAGACGATAGCTTCTGGAGTAGGATGCCCGTTTCTCTCTACCCCTAAACCAAAGCAAAGAGTCTTTCCCTGTCTTTTCATCAAGGCCTATGGCTCCCACACACTTACGTAAACAGTCATGCGTTTTCTCCCTGTTTTTCGACTCCACCCTCTGTTGACACTACGTCACTGCTGACAGCCGGAAAACGGCCTCAAATCATATTAGACCTCGGCGTCTTTGCGCCGGGTGACTTTAAATGTGAATGATGGGCTGTAATTGCACTGGGGCCCAAGTCTCCTTTGTTGTTTCTAACAAGATATATTCTAATCCCTTGATTGGGCATTTGGGGATCGTTTAAAGCGGTTCCTGAATCCTGCAGGGCCAGAGGCGAACGGGGTGCACCAACGCAGGCCAATGAGGCAGCGTCAGCACATCCAGCCTCGTTTATTTATACACTGCAGACAGCCTGGAAGAGATGGCCCTGTTTATTTATGTGTTTATTTGTGTGTTTCAGGACCGATTTTCCGCTCGCCTCTTTCGGCTGCGGTAAGCTTGAGGCGTATTATTACAACGTAATTTAACGGGTTCCCAATTCCTGCAGGGTGGCATTTGACTTCCCCGGCGCTCGCCATTGATGGATTGCATCAGCATTCCACCAGAAGCGAGCGGCTTATTATTCCGGCAGATGTCCGCCATTGGTGCTCTCAGCCGCACCAGATGGGTCCCCCCGCTCAGGGGCCCCGGCGGGCCTCCACAGCCTGCTGTCCCGTTCCTCCTGATTGTGCCCGGTGAGAACACCACACATTCATTCTCGGCGTGAGACATGTTCGAGAAACCTCTGTATGCTGCTGCAAAGAAGGGTGGCCTGGGGCTCCAGGGGGACAGCCGTGTGGCACGGGAGCCTGGAACGTGGGTATGCAGCATGTCCAGGGTTTTTAAGTGGCAGCGGGGAAAGGTGCATTGTTCCATTCCATCCCGTGCATGAAAATAAAACAAACAGAGTTGTGCACAGCCATGATTGTGCATTGTAGCATCTCTGCTTAGATGGGAAAATTAGCCATGCCCAAAAATAATGTGTCCCGAACATTCAATTTTGCTGACACCAGAGGTGCTTTGCAATGGCTGCGGCAGCTTTTTGTTCCGCAAAAATCAAACGGTCCCCTCCCAGCGGTTCTCGCGTACTCTCGTGTTTTGCCTGGGTTTGTCACCCACGTCCTCGCAACTGGCAGATTGGGCAGAATTAGCCGCCGACAAAGCTGAGCGGGTTGAATAGCCCTGTGTGCGGAAAGTTTGAACATAAAACGTGGACTAAATGGCAGTTTTGAAAACGCGTGGATTCCGGCTAATCGCTTCCCCTGGATGTGTGTTCTGGGCTCTGATGCACATTTACTCCGTGAGCGTGCTGGATCCTGTGATTGATAAATGCACCAAGGAAGATCAAGACCAACCCCAAATGTTTTCTTCACTGTGTGCCTGACTGTGTGAAATTGGCCAGGTCAGAGATGTCAATAAACAGATACAGGGGGTCTGCTTCTTTCATGACTCAGCAACTTCCTGGTATAAAAAAAATGGATCCGCAGTGCTATATAAGAGGCTCTGCGTAAAAAAAAATGTATGTTTCGGTTCTTACACTCTACATCATCTGTGCCCAACAGGAGGATATAACCCCTCCACCACACGTGCGCACACATACACACACACACACACACACACACACACATATAGGGGCACATGATTCTGATCACAGTAACCGTCTTTATTACCCATGTCTCCTGGCTCTATTACAAAGCCTTAGACTAAACACTCCAGTTTATCTGTATTTGGCTTGACGCAATTCTCCCAGGTTCTCCTTGATATTACCTGGGATTGTAATGCCTGGCACTCCTGCCACTCGCCCCACCGTAGACAATATTTCAATTAACAGTAATGACTTTTCAGAGATATAAATGTGGGCAAGGAAGCCTTTTTGCGAAACATGGTTCCAACCTCATTAAAGAAGCGGTTTCATCAGGTCTAATTTGACTGTTCTCTGAGCTCCTTGAGGGGTGAACCCTCTTAGCCCTGTTGGTTATTAAACTGTATAATAGCGTCTGTTCTTTAGCTGTGGTGCGACCATCTCCCCAGGCTGGCAGGCGGCCCCGCCAACGGGGGTTTTGTCTTTTTTGCGCTTGTTGACTAGTTGGAACAGAGGGTGGTTGGTGCTGTGGGAATTCTCCCCTCCCACGGACCCAGGTAAATCAGGTAAAAGTTTTTAATTCAAAGTAAATTTAAAGTAGTTTGCAGCACTGTGCACTATGTCGTTCTACCATAACAACTGAACAGCCTCCCCAAAAGCAGCCCTGAGTCTTTTCAATTTTGCACCAGACCCCAATTCACCAGGTGTGCTGGGTGCAGGTGAGCATCCCAGTTAGCCAATTAGGCTGCATTCTCTCATGGATTTGGGTAGGGGGTGCTTTGCCATTCGCCTTTCCTCCATCGTTCCACTACAACGAGTTTTTTAATTTCAAGGCATGAGGCGTAACGGGGTAGACACATTGGATGTGTGACGCACTGACCCAAGTGTGGAATTTCTGCAGAATAAACAGAAGACTTGCCAAAGGACTTACGTTATCATGCTCCGCCTCATTTACCCTTTAATCCTCTCCAGATTTAAGTGAATGCACGCACAAACGTTAATGCATGCACGCACACACACACACACACACACACACACACACACACATTTGTCGTGCTTAAGATCCAACAAGATTTTTTCCCCACTAGCTGTAAACTGTTAAACTCCGAAACCCCATTCGAGACGACTAACAATCACCCCGGGCCTTTGAGAACGGAGCTGAATGCAAGGTTCTTTGCCGTGATCAATGAGCTCGGGCCCCGACTGCGGTCGAGAATGACTGGAGTCCCGTGCCTGTGACGGGAATCCATCATATCGTCCTCGGTGCACCTGCAGGAGGGAGAAGAATTGGCGTGCGGTGAAAGTGCCGTGGCTCTCTTTATCCCAGGAGGGTTCTCTGAAAGCTTTCCAAACAAACAGAGCTGCTCTGGGGGGCCGGCTCTCCGAAGTGATTTACCGACGCTGCTTCTGAAAGCTCACTCCGACGCAGGCTTGGCCGGAACGCCCTCGGATCCCAGGCAGATCCCTCCCTTCTGCAGCAATGCAAAGCCAAGACAAACGTGACCCCGGTGCAGTAAGGTGCAGAATTTTAAGTCCCCTCCTCGCACCCGGTATTGAAACGTCTGGAGAGCAACAGTTTCCCCTGGAAGGCATGCTCAGGGCCAAAACAATAACTGTGAACCCAGAGAGAGTCGGTGAGCTGTGCTTATTGGCTGCGTTTTATTGATGAGCTCATTTTGCAGAGGTGACCACGGCTTTGCTGCGCCTTCTATTTAAATGTCATTAAGCCGGGGGAATGTACTTGTGGCATGGACAATGTCAGTGAATCCGAAGCCTTTTTAAACTCTGACATTAAATGCTTCTTTTTTTTTTTTATACTCTCATGTTTAACTCATATTTTCAGTGGGGAAGATTAACATTCCATTGACAACAGTTGTCCTTTGCGGTATGGGATACGAGAACCAAGCTCTGACAGATTCTTAAGTGTAACTAATGAGTGAAATCACCAGATTTAATTTTATCTCAGGAAAAACAAGTTATCACTCTCACCAGCTGTGGGTTAGGGTTAGACTTGGTGTTATAGGTGCCAAGCCTGCACTGAACTTGTTTCTGGTTGAAGTCCCACCATGGTTTTTGTGTGCATGTTTAAGGTGACTTACTTAAATTGCTTCAGTAAATTGATAGCTGTAGGGGTGAAGAAGAACTTCTTGGATAACAGTATCTAAGCAACTTGTATCTGACTAACTGGGCAAGATTGTTCTAATGTCAACGTGACATTTAATTTAAAAAGCTACGCACTTCGGACTAAGCTCGGCCCATTGGCAGGTATCCACATTTGGCGCGTCTCATGAATGATTCAGGATTTTCATGATAAACCCGCTCGAGCCCTGGGTGCCTCAGGAAAAGACCTTACGGCCCAGAGTTTTCCACAAAGGCTTTAAACCTATTCTTAGTTTTGCATTATTATGCCCGTCTCAGGGCAGCCCGAATTTATCACCATGGGAATGTGTTTCAGAGATAATACCGCAGGGGCATAATCCTCCAAATGTCATGCGAGCTAAATGCCCGCGCAACGCTGTACGCAAAGTGATAAAGGGTCCTGACCAGTTCTTATGTCTAAGGATTTGGGGAGAAATTTCCTTACAAATCCCATGCAGCAACACTGGAATAGTAGAGTTATACGGGTGTGGGGGTGCAGGCCTTCGGCAGACAGCAGGCTCCCTGAGAATGTCGCACTAAAAAGTTAAGCTATAATCTGTGGCGGTATTTTGAAGACAGCTCTGTCAATCACAGGAATTGACAAAATGACTATTGGGTAGTGACCTTTGATCAGATTCAACATCCACAGCAGCGAAACTAGGTCTTTTACGTGACGTAGCCAAGAAAACGTGTTCCTTCCAGTCAAGTTTGATATACCTTATTGCGTCAAAAGGACAGGTTGTTTTTGTAACTCCACTAACCATTGCATGAACAATACTCACTTGTGATTCGATGTTGAAAAGTTTGAGCAATGTAATGAGCTGACATAACACTACTGACAATGGTTCCCTCAATTAATGGTTTATGAATAGCCACTGCAACCTCCTTGGGGCCTAACCAGAAAAAACCCCACAGAAGCGTGAGTATTCAAAGCAGCCGAGGTGGCCGTTTCATTGGCCAACTCAGAAAACCTTGGCGATGACTGGGTGCAAAGATGTCACATAAAGACAAAAACACAAGGGGAAAAACACAGCCAGACCATCATAATTCGACCAAATAGACGCCCTGCACAAAAAACCCGACTAAAATGATTACCAGTTAGTTCTTCATAGGGGAAAAACATGAGACAGATATATTTTTATGGGTTGGCTGGTGAGGCAAAGACAGCAATGACTTTGGACAGGTGAAGTGGTGCGAAGAGCCTACCCCAAAGACAGGACGGGTGCGCTTCTGAGAGAGGAACAGCTGTTTTCATACCGAGTGAGTCAGGCCGCTTTTCGCGCTCTAGCTGACCGTGGGTTCTGATTCCACTTACAGGTGCGTCTCAGGAGAACTGTATGAAAGACTGTCTCCCACAGTCCGCCTCCCTATCGCGATCTCCCATACCCGGCGCCACACTCCTCTATAGGAAAGAGATAATAGGGATTGCATGTTGGAGAAACGCATCACTGCCTTCCAGCCGCTGAGGTCACGCTGACTGCACAACACCAAGTCGTGGGTGAAGCTACGGTTGACACCGGGTTGCGGGACAAGTCGCATTTTCTTTGCGTAACGTGAATGGAATTCTAAAATGCATTTTGGTGGGACGGTATAAACAAAAAAACCACTCCAGTACCTGTGGGTTGTGTTTCGCCCCGTATTTGTTAGGACGATTTGTCAGATGAGACGAGAGGCTCCGCAGAAAGTAATTTGCAACAACCACGAAAAAGAGGTGGGCGGAAGCATATCCCCTTTAGATGTATGTGTGGTGTCTGTGGACTGACGTGCCTGTCTGTCACCTGTGACACAGCCTCTCATAGCCTTATCACCCCCTTCGGGGGGCGGCTGTGGGGAGGACGAGACGAGGACACGCCGATATTCCAGGCTCAGGGGGGACGGAATAAAGAAATGACAACGGTGTTATCTGTTGTTGACAGATAAGCGGCGAGCTTTGCTTTTATATAAAACGACAACTCAATCACAAAAATGATACTAAAAACGTTTTGCTCCACAGCTCTCTGCTGTTTACTGTATACACACACATTACGACTGTCACATCTGATGAGGAATTATTTTCCATTAATTTATGAATCCACTGATTACATTTAACACAGCCATTCCATGGGCAGTACAAATATTGGGAGCTTAACTGTTAAAAAAATGCTGTCTTAATTATAGGCTGCGTAATGTTCCACCTTGCTCAATGAATCGAAATTACCCAAAAAAAAACAAAACAAAAAAAACTTTTACTCCTCCACTGGCAGTTACATACAAAAAAGCTGAGCCTGACACACAAGGCCGATTCTACAATGGAGTGGAGACTGAATATTCCATTCTATTGTGAATGTTCGTGAGTAGCCTAGTCCTGTCTTGAACCTTACATAAAAATGTGAAGATAGCATTATTGTGTCAAAGAGATGTCACATGGATAGTATAAATGCATCTTCAGCTCAGAATGACCAATAGATAGTGATAACTATTGGCTCTGTCAATGGAGTAGGTTGTGGTAAGTGCAATGCTTTTTGTCAACACTTGAGTCTAAACAAAACTGGTGTTTATGCTACAATTACGAGTTTGGGTTCTGTGCAGCACATTGGCTTTGATAAAATGTGATTAATCATTCGGGTTGATAATAGTTTTATTCATTTCATGTTTAATTTCGATTACATAAAGTTTTAAATAAAATAGTAAAAATGTTTGAATATTATATGACTACTAGATCTGTACCTTTTCCCCTAACATAGTTGCTGCTGCAAAAAGAACAGATTAAATAAACTTTTAGACCTCGAAAAGAGAAAAGGCCTGAAAGCTAATTGCACCATCTTTGAAAGATGTTGGACAACACTGAAGTCAGATCGCATTATGTTTCTGGCAACATTCTCTACAGGCTCCTTTGTCGGTTTGCCAGAATGCAAATGACTGTTATCCGTGGATGAAGGTGGCTAATTGCTTCCAGTTCTCATTTTTGGGGCACTCTTCATCTTTAGTAATTACACTTGGATAATGAGGTGACTTTCTGACACGCAGGACTGTGAGCTGCTGACGTTTCGTGCCTGTTTCACATTTCATTTTTGTGATTTTCCAAACAAAGTGGGATTGTTAAATTGGCAATGTCTGATGTTATCTGAACATTAAAATCTAGAATCACTGGTAACAGGCAAACAAGGTCTCAAGGTAGGCACTGGAGATTTTTCTAATATTTCTGAGTGAGGTAAAAAAAAAAAAAAAGCCTTTGGTTCTGTCATTTAGAGAGCAACTCCAGTGTTTCAGAAGTTGTGAAATATTATGGTCAACCCATTGATGATGGTAAACCTCATCCAAAGCTTCATTGTGTGTAAGAACGGCCACCCAGAGTTCCAGACTGAACGTGGAACTCCGTAATCTAACACAACGGTCCCCTCCATTGATTGAATGTGCGACACATCTGATGGTGAGAACACCATCGAGTTAAATCAATGAGGGAAATGCTTGCCAATTTACTGCGTTGCTTTACCATGCACAGAACTGTCCTCGTGCAGGAGCCAGGCATATATCACCTTGAAAATAATTCTTCTGAAACATATAGGAATCCATTCAGAAGCCGTCGCATTGCATTCTTTCTTCTGCTAAACGAGTTATGGATTTTGACCAGGGATGGCCGTTTTTATGTCTTGTAGTTAGGCCATCATATTTCTTTCAGCACTTACCAGTCCAATGACATACGGAGAATCATTTACAATTAATTGTGTGCACTCGTGTTACGTGGACGAGTAATAGTAATCAGGACATCTCAACTTCAGGTGCGGATACTAAGTCAAAGACAGGGCGTGTTGAGCCAGAGCCTAATAGCCTATGGTTGAGTTAAGTCGATATATGAAATGAATGAGGCAGTAAATATTTATTGGCATGTGGTTCTTTGACATGTATGAGATTCATGCACAGCAAAATGAAAAAGGTAAATTTGCCATTCTAAGCACCTAGAGGGCGCGTTTGTTTGGAAGAGAACAAAAGCATTTTTAAACACATTTTTCTCAATCAAAGTTCTTCAAATCACTAAGGAGCAACATTCAGTTTTCTTGTTTCCAGATTAGATTAAATCCAGGTCTGCGAAAAGATTAATGCACTGTGAAATTAAAAAGCTGAGGCTTTTTTAGTGAGATAACAAAAGATAGAAGGCATCTTAAAGCTTTTTATGTAAAGTTGATGCACACGTATTTCGGCTTGCCTTTGCTAAGCAACCCTGTTTGTAAGTCATCTGTCTTAACTGAAATATTCCGCTGCACGCAACTCACCAGATGCTTTTGTTTGTAGATATTTTAAGAAGATTGGTGAAGCGGAGAGTTAGACATCCATGGCTGGTAATTACTATTTGTCTCCCACAAACTATATCAATAAATAAACTATAAAATATCCATCTATAAAAACCAATATAGTCTACCTTGACTTCTACTTCTAAGGGGAAGATTTTCCTTTTGGTTAAAAGCTATGTACGATGTTGGAACATGTGAAGAGCGCTTATTTGTTCAACATTCACGTTGAAGGTCAGGTGAAGAAAAGACTACAAGTGAAGCTAATGGCGTGCCAGCCAGACTCTTTCACGACCCTCCTGAGGAGGAGAACGGTTAATGAGCCGCCTGTTTGCTGTGTGTGCGTAACAATGAGAGACAGATGTCACCGACGTTACGGCAGCGCGGGCCCATTATGGCGGTCAAAGTGTTCCGGGCGAGAAGGCTCTTCTCCCGGTGCACGCGGCCGGGTATTACCTGTGGCTCGAACCCGATGCGATTTCTGTGGGTTTTGGTTGCCGTTGAAAGCAAGATCTACTTGTTTGTGAGTCGTCGAAATGGCGCCTCAGAACTCTCTGTGTTTGTTGAATAGAAAGAGGATAATTGACATCACTGTCACCTTTTCCCATTAAAATAACTGTGAGGCTTAATTAGAATCTGGCTCTGCCTGACAGATCTAGTGAATAAAACATTATAGGGAGGTCCCCCCCCCCCTCGTTTTTCTTCTTTCTTTTTTTTTCCCCCGAAATGAAGTCAACAGAAAAATAAAATCTCAGAAACGGCAGCCAGAGTTGGCTTTTAAGTAATCATCTGAAGAGCCGAAGGTTGGGACGGAGTCATCATTTGAAGCGATAGTGTGGTAGGATCAGTTTTACTTGAGAGCAGTGCAAAATATAAGTG
This sequence comes from Hiodon tergisus, assembly GCA_025775045.1. Taxonomy (NCBI): domain Eukaryota; kingdom Metazoa; phylum Chordata; class Actinopteri; order Hiodontiformes; family Hiodontidae; genus Hiodon; species Hiodon tergisus. The sequence goes on along the minus strand of JAOVYW010022682.1, from coordinate 6,845 downwards.
CTATGATGAGTTTTATATAAGTATAATCTGTGCTTCAAAACACTTATAGCCCTCTCCATGCCGTATTGTTTCCGGTCTCTCAGAGAGAGCCTAACACAAAAATGCTGAAGATGTTCCAGGTCCATTAGAGGAAACAGAACTTCATGCGATGCACGAGTACAAGTGGTTCCTGGCCGACTGAATCATCCTATTTGGCGAGTGTAGACCAGTGCAAATGATGTCAATACGGTGTAGATGAACACTGTCCGTAAAACAGCTTGAGACAACCATCTGTGTGGGAATGTGTGACCGAAGCCTCTCACTTTTGAGTAGAGGCCAGAGGCTGCTGCTCAGCCGACAGTGATGCCACAACCTCGACTGACCGCAGGCCCGACTCTCCCCTTCTTTCCCAGGTGTTCACCAGGTACGGGAAGTGCTACATGTTCAACGCGGCGGAGGAGGGCAAGACGCTGCGGACCACCATGAAGGGGGGCACGGGCAATGGGCTGGAGATCATGCTGGACATACAGCAGGATGAGTACCTGCCCGTGTGGGGGGAGACAGGTAAGCCTGACGCTGTGTGGAATGTGGAATGTGGCATGCTAATGCTGTCTAAATGCTTCCTTTTCCTGGGGTGGGGGGATGGGTTGTCTTGGCTGAAGAAGTCACTTGCCAATCAAAAACTGCACTAGTCTCCTCAGGAAATTGGCAGTTGTCGTACGTGCACAGAAAAACATTAAGCTTCCAAAATAGAAAGAAACTAAGACTTTAATCACCTAATCGCCAGACGTCGCTTGTTGCAGATTAAACACAAATTATTAAGAAAATGCAAAGACCCTCATTTATTTTCCTGCTCAGATTAATTAGTGGATATGTGTTGACTGGGTGATAACAAGCCTGTTCAGCTTTCCTCTGGGCCTTTCTGCTTTACGTCACGTTTCTTGGCTCTGTGTGAGAGGATAGAGCTTGGTACTCCTTTTGGTCACACAAAAGTTATCCACTGCTTACTGTAACCATGGGTCTCCAACCTTTACACTGACATTCTGTTTTTCCATCCTTGGTCGTTCATAATCTCTTGGATGTTCTGGGTCGAGTCTGGTTCTCGCGTTCAATATTTTCTTATGTTACTTTTCTTCTGTAACTGGGGAAATTAAGATTTTTTAAATAACAGCGCTGTCAGAAATGTGAAGTTCATCAACCATGCTGTCTGTATATTAGTACTTAGTACTGATCAATACTTTAAAAAAATGTATTTATCAATCGATGCTTCCAAGCGTAAACCTGCTGTGCGATGTTTTGACGTACATCCAGCCCTTAAAGGACATGAGATGGAACATAATGTCGGGGCTCACTGTGACACCAGAGGAGGATACAGTAACATTGGCAACAGTTTTTTATCCTGACATTTCCTGACATTTATTGTCAGCAGTGGTCAATGGAAACCTTTCCTGGCGGCCTTACAGACAGCCTCACGGAAATCGAATGCAGAAATAAAACCAGGCAACGTCCGCCTGACAGCCCAGGCACCTTAAGCCCGACCTCAGATTTTCTCACCTACTGGCTCACCCAGGGACTCTGGGGGTGTGAGGTAAAACAGATATGTCTGAGGCTGTTGGAAAGACCTGAATTTCCCTTGAATTATTGATTGAAGGATTTTTTTGTGTTTTTTCCCCCTAATAAAACCTATTTTTTCAATTGGCCACTTAGGCAGAGGGCCTCACACATATGCAATACCTGCTTGCACATAATAATCAAATGTGATTAGGCCCTATCCTTTTATGCTGATAAGGATATGGTAATTATGCAAATAAGCACACGGAGCACATGGATGCTCGGGATATAAATGTCTGAATTATAGTGCGCTGTTTATGGAGGCAATCTCCCTCACTCTGCAGTGCCCCTTTGTTCTCTCCCTTTGCATGGCTCAGTGTTCACACATTGCACGGTCCTGTGGGAGCCAGAATAATATAAACCCGAGGACCGGCGCTGATGGATGATGTAAGCGCTAGGAAAACCTTAGAGCAGCGGAAGACTCCTTGTCCGTTGGCGCAGACAGCATCTGGGCAGGATTAATCCTCTGAAAATAATAGAGTGCTTTTCTCGTTCTCCGTGTGGCGCTGCCCATGCAGCCCGCGCCGGCGCACGCTGACTGCCGCTTTGGGTGGGCGCAGGTGTGATTGGTTTGGGGCGGGCTTTCCCTTCCACCTTTCTAGATGCTTCTGACCACGCAGCCCGCCCGTAGTCCGCCGTGTTTCAGATTGACCCGTTCAGATCTGCGGCTCTACCCCCATTGTTCCACATTTTTGATGTAGCGCATGCGATTCCCCCAGCATTGGCCGTCTGCCTAATTAAAGGTTAAAAGATCTGATTGATTTCTTTGTCTGACCGCTGTAGATTGGTATACATAACTTCCTCAGCCACCCATACAGACAGAACCCCCGACCGAAACTGTCAGCACTGATTATACACGTTCCTGTGTAAGTTCCCTGGTGCGACTAGGGAGATAAACAGAGAAAGACACGTAATTAGATCCGATCTCTCCATGTGTACGGTGTCTGAAAAGGCACACCACCAGTTTTTTCATTAATATATGGACAAAATATGAGCCATAAATAATAAATGAAAAGGGATTTTGGACTTCTTTTAATGCAATTATTTGAATGTTGAGCAGATGCAAATGTGGCGAATACAGATGTGAAGCCAAGTTAATTATCTGGTCTAGCTTTTTCTTGTACTTGGTGGCCATGATATATTTCATATTTTACTGCCGAATGGACCTACCTTATGGAATCAAAAAGGAGTAAAAAGTATTGAGTATTGAATTCCAAACTCTTCTGCTTCTGCTGAAATAGAAAATGTTGATTCTGATCTACCGTCTATTCAAACCACGTGGTTAACTCAAAAATAAAAAAAATAAACCGAGCGAAGACAATTTTTTCATATTTATCAAAATACTCACCCTGCGCTCTCTGTTCAGGTTTTTGGCTCTGTTTTCACAGTAGGGGTGGGTTTCATAACAGGTGTGACCGATATGCTTCCATTGGTCACTCACATGCTGCATGATGTATCCGCCAAACCTTGATTCAAAAACATTATCCCTCATTTTCCATGCAGTCCAATTAGGGGTTCTGTGTAATGTGGTGGTGTTTCATCAGTTGTGGTACATTTGGTTTAAGTTTGTTTATTTATATGGATTACAAAACTGAAGCCCTGGAAGGCAACAGTTTTTTTCTGGTTAAGCATTGCACTGCTAAATTAGTTTACTTGTATGAGTTAATGGTCAGGATTAGGATTAATTTGGTCTCAAATGCCTATATTTTAATTGGTAGTGTGCTTTGTAATACATAATGTTCATTATTTGTCTTGTTAGATCATTTCTTTACAAAAAAACAACAACAAAAAAACACTCTAAATGAAGGTCTTGACTCTTAATTAAAAACATCACAAAAAATGTTAAAAATTGATTTTTATGGAAGGAAAAGATAATAAAGTACAGAATATTTTTGAACTGTCTTTTAAAATTATTTATTAACTAAATAGTGACTCCAATTACAAAATTACTTGTTGAGATAGAAAAAAAAAAGTTTAATATACTGCGCATTTCCCCTGCTCTAAGCCGTCATCTTCAGAACCCCATTGTGAATATCAGTTTAACAGCAGTGTTTATTTATTTGAAATTCAGCTCCAGTTATCAGTTGCAGCATAAAATATTGTGCTCAGTTGACCTCCTTGTCTGGAGTTCGGAAACCACCCTTTAATTATTTACGGAATAAAGTTGGACATGAGAAACAGCGTAAATGTAATTATCTCTTCCGTGTAACTCAGATTGTACAGTGGGATTTGTGGTGTCCCTGCCTTATACTCATCACTTACAACAGCAACCACAATGCCAGGATTAGGTTAATCAGGGAAGCTCGTCCTTCCCTTGTCAATCACTGAAACTTGAAGATCAAGTACACAAAATACACCGTGCATACTTGTAAGTGCAATTATGAATTAGTAAACAACCTTGGAATTAACGATAGTTTAATAGCAAAGCTATTTGTAAATTATTAACCAGATAATAAATTACATACTAATACTCACTCTCGTTGATGCTTTTTGACGTCAACTCAATCTTAGGGCAGATCTGCCCAGAGTGTAGATTTCATCAAAATTGACAGGTATATAAAAAATATCGAGCGGCAAATTTTTCCATGATCTACGTTCTGTGGTACTAGGTTCACATTAGAATTAGAGTTAGAATCAATCCAGTACAAAAGTTTGTTAGAATTTATAAATATTCAGTAAATTTGTGAGTGCAGGCAAATTTCCACTTTAATGATGTTTCCTGATTGCTTAGAATCTTAACAAAATAATAGGAGGTTAGCAATGCTTGCTTGCTAATATTATATTTAAATTACAGAAGTCAATAGAGTGAGCTCATTATGGACTCGTGGAACATTACCACGTACAAACATGGCTAGCCTGCTAGTTTTCCAGTATTAACCAGATATCTACTGTAGGTAACAGATTAGTGCTACGGCAATTAATTAGCACACGGCTTGTTGAAACAAGCGAGCTGACTTGCTACAAAGAACGTAAGGTGTAATTTGGAGTCATGGTGTATTCTCTAAAGAGCATCAAGCATGTTGGTATTTTCATAACTGCATTTCACAGTGGTTTCTTTTTATAGAGTAGAAGAAATAAGATTACAAAAAAAATCTATTAAATATTAGTTTATTAAATGCCCTTTTTTGATTGGGTCCCTGCTTAAATCTGTTAATTTATCAGGGTTTCAGTACAGATTTGGTGAAAATATACTTTTATGTAAATACTTCATTACTATCGTTAACTTATTAAAAATGTGTCAGCTAAACTGAGGCGATTGGACAAATCAAACGTTAATAGTCTTTGATTGACAGGCTACGGCTTGTATTACCTTCTGCTTCGTTAGGGATGTTTGCTGTGTGCAAATAGAGACCTATTGGTCCAAAACCTTCCCCTAAAAACCGTGCCAAAACTCTCAGTGCAATTTACACTGCACGCCAAAAGAAAAATGCACAGAGCGCATATAAAAAACTGAACAGACAGCAGGATGAGTGGATATGAATAATGTCTGCTCTGCGGTTTTTTCATCCCTGCGGTTGGATTCATTTTTTCAGCTTTTGCCGCTGCGTTGACTGCTTCACAATGTATATGCGTGCCACAGCACGCTGTTCACCAGCAGCAGTTCACTTTGCTTCTTTGCAATAACCTCCCAAACCCCAACACAACATCGTTTCAAAACTAGAGCGTCTACATCACATGCCCTTCTCTCCTTGATTTGGTAATCTGGCTGTCAATCTACCCTGCTTCCCCCACAACCCCCGACAGCACTGGTCCTGTGTTTTTCAACCTTGGGCTCTCATTGGAGTGTCCGTGGACTGTGTTTCAAGACCCTTCTCTTCTCACTCTTCCTGTTCTCTACTAGGGAAAATTGCATTGGGTCTATTCATCTGCTAATCCAAAATAATCTTTTATAAATAGGTATTTTATGCTCTGATTAATTCCGCAAACCCATACATTTGGCGATAAACCAGTATATGCTCCTCACAACCAACAGATATGCCAGCAAGCAAGTGCAGATGCACAAATGATGAATTATTTGGGGGGGTTTTTCCTAAAGCCCCCCCAACCATGGTTTTAAAAATTATGTCAGGTATACTTTATTATGAAGTAATTAGTTTCTTTATTTCCCAACTGCATCATCGGTCTTCTCAAAGAAAATGTAATTCCATATGGCCCATATTTTTCTAGTCAATTATAATACCACTTTGCTCGAGAGTTATTATTTTGAAAACGACAGTTAAGTGTCACGTATAAATGCACTGATCCCAGCTCTAATTTGATAATGAATCTTCTTTCATCAAACAGGGCTTAGCTAATGCACATTACATATCACAGACTTCTAGAGTGTAATTTGTTCTTCAGCAACTTCAGCAATCAAACCATTGTTCAATTAATCAGGAGTGAACAATTTCACATGATGCAACAAATGACCAATTCTTTTAAATCAAAACACAGAAACTTCAAACTTATCTATTAATGTAATTATAATAATACTGAAGGCCCATAATTAGGCTAAATTAAGCTACATAAATGGCCAATCACTGTACCCATGTTATTGTTGCCTTCCTTCCATCAGTTTACAATAGGAATGCGGGATCAAGATCCTCGTGAAGACCCGCTGAGGTGAAGTACAAACCCAATATGCTTCTCTTTTTAACAGCTCACTCAAAATAATCTCCTCTATTATCTAATGGGACTATTCGTATAGGCAACGGACCATTAGCTTGGGGCTGAATGGGAGCTAGTTCCGAAATATCAGAACACAGGGGAAGTTTCTTTTCTTCCAATAGCAAATATATGTTGACTCGCTCACATTTTCTTAAATAATTTTCTTACTCTGTCTATTGGCCTTGCCAGCATAGCCGAAACTACAAGGATATTTCCACAGGTATACAACAAGGATGGATAATGGGATGTGTGCGTGTGTATATCTTCAATAACCCTGTTGCATTGTGCAGACTGCTGGCGTCTGTAGGAGCACGTATTTGGTTGGATAAATGGTTAGGGAGGGACAGAAATACCCAGTCTCTCAGGTCATTAATATTCCAACTCATTTCAGATGAAAAAAGGATCTGGGTTTCTAAGCAAAAGATCCCATTCTGCGTTCATTCAAGAGTTTCAAAATGATATGCCTAATATCACTACTGAGACATGTGAATGTTAAAACAAATTCTACTGAAACGTTTTTCAGCCAACCTTGTGGTTACCTTTGGCCTCCATTTCTATCTAATTTCTGTCCTATCCTCTGCACTGTCTTCAAAATCAACATCCAAGGC
>JAOVYW010022671.1:10022-32452 GCA_025775045.1 Hiodon tergisus | reverse complement strand
CCCCCCCCCCCCCCCCCCCCCCACAAAGTTTTTGTGTTGCATTCATGGATGTTAGCTGTCTGTGGCATTTAGAATTTAGTTGGACATATTTCAGGATGCTAGGTACAAATTTACAGTTTCAAATTTACAGTTTCCATTCAATAAACATACAAAATGTGTTCCACAAGCAGCCATTGGGAAGCTACATAAAGGGAATTTCCCAACGGCTATGTCAGAGTAGTTTGTTCTCATTAGAACACTGATAGGGATTGCTGTTTTATCTGTAGAATCTTCTGTTTATCTGCAGAAACTTCCCAAGCTTGAGAAAAATATTAGCCTAGGATGGTAACTAGCAATCCTGTTACCATCATGGAACCGTTCAAATATTTAACGTGCCACTTGTGTTGTTATTAGTTATTAGTCTATATTGTTATTAGATACTGTGGCCATACAGTGAGGGCCATGATTGAGTATGTAATAAATCATTTTTAGCTGCAAGTTTCTGAAACAATATTTTCATTTAAATAGTGTTCTGAGAACTCATACATTTTTTGTTAATATCATTATTACGGCCACCAAATGCATAGCATCAACACCTTGCCTCTAGTGACCTGTTGTCAATTTATCTGTATTATTACTATTATAATGTCGATTTCCAATGTAAATGTCAAAATTTTATAGAGATTGTGACATGATGAAAATAACAGCTTTGTAGCGATTATGCATAATTCATATTTTTGTTACAACTGTTAAATAATTCATCTGTAACGTTCTGCCATTAGATTACATTACAGAGTGGAATCCGCCACATTAGTTTAGAAACGCGTTCATGCTGGGAACAGAGTAGAAGCCCGGCATGCTTATGTCATGATGTTGTCATGATGTTGGGGTTACTCCACCTGGGATAAGCATGTGTTTAAAGGACTGTATTATTTAATCAGATTAAATTCAGAAAGAATATTCTGACCTGAACAAAGCAAAGCTTATCTCTGGAGCTGCATGCTTAGATATACTGGCTTAGACTGACCAGGAAGCTAGTCTCCTTAGGAATCCACTGATATCACGTCAGGGTTTGACTAATATTCACACCAGTCGTGTCTGACCCCACTTTGAACTGTGAACATATTTGCCCTCCCCATTGTCTGGAAAATTGTCAAATTTTGTAAAAAGCGTTAACAGTGCCATCATCACCACAGATTCATTGGCATTAATTGCTAGCCCCTAGGCGCTTAATGTCTCTATAACTTCACTAATACAGGGTTTGAAGTCTTCTTCCAATTTAAATGCCTACACTTTTTTACAGAATGTTCACCTTTGGATGGATACGATGGATTCGGCACATAAATCAGCTATTCCGTCCCGATATTGTGCGGATCACATTATGTCAGACATTACAGGACCCAGTCTTTAAAAAAATATGACAACATTAAGTTGTGACTTTGCTTCCAAAAAACCCTCTAAAGTGTCATCCTACAGGAAGGCGATTTGAGATGTGCGTACTATCCATCATTTGTGGACAAGTTTAGCAGTTTGGGTCTTGGGGGTGATTGCTGTTTTTGGCTCCTCTATCATTACATGCGGCATGATAAATGTCACTTTGACTTTGCATTCTTCACTCAACGGACTGAGAATGTAGGTTGCACCATCTCATCCATCAGGTCGTGTGGTATCCTCGGAGACACGCCTCGACTGTGTCACCATGTCACGGGCATACAGATGGCCGTCGTCATCGCAGACAAATCCACAAGCTGTGGCGGGGGTCTCCCACCTCCATCCAAAACGTGTTTAGACAGTCTATGCGGAAGAGGTTTCCCAGTGAAAACTTCAGTTGAAAAGAGGGCTGAGATGCTGAGATGAGCAAGGCGGAATTGGACGCCGGTATTAGGGTGCAATGACAGAGAACCTAACCTCTCAAGGCTTTATCTTTCTCTGGCCAAAGAGCTGGAGGAGAAAAGGAAAGTGTAAAGAGATTGTATCTTTGTTGAGTAGAAGTATCAGGTAAATATTCTGTTGCGTCAATGAGTTTAGGAATCCACGGAAAGGGATGAGAGGTTCTGAGAACAGGCTGGACACAATAAGGTTGCAAAAGATGCATCCCTGGGCTTTAAAAGCGTGGAAAAACACAAAGTTGTCAGGATTTGTTTTTGGTGTGTGAAGTGCTTAATGACGGTGTAAACTTTGGGGACACGGCATTCATGCATTTGGTATGGTTAAAGACGTAGTGGGGGGCACCTTTTATCTTAGTATTCATGTAAGCTGATGGAGAAGGGAGGTCAATGGCAGGTTTTTCTACGTTGCTGGTGTGCTGTGTTCACCTCTGTCTCTGTCTGAAGGGTGAGTGATTTACCCAGTATTCTCTGTTCTCGGTTCACTCTGTTCAACGCTTTTTTTCTTAGAACTATGATTGGATGGATGGACCGAAGCAAGCAGACAACAAAGTTGATTTAAAGGTTGCTATGTATTGGCAACCACACTAATAATACGTGTTTTTTATAGGCTACTTGATTTTCTATCTGTACATCTATTTGTTTATCAACCTGTCTGTCAGTAAATTTATGCAGAGACTCTATACAATAACATCAGCTCTAAGAGTCTTATTATTTACCTTTGTACCACCAATCCAAGGTAGCATGGTGTGGCCACTCAGCCAGACCACTCACCAGCACAGGGTTGTATAAAAACATGTCCAACTGGGCATGCTCGGAAGCAGACATCAGACAGGACGACAGAATCTGATAGTAGAGACACTGACCTTCTCCTGCTGTCTGTGATGTGGAGTTTATCTTCCAGACAAAATGTCAGAATCAAATTGTTTGAGGAAAAAAATAAAATTGATGCTGTCACTTCAATACCCCCATCCAGTAATGTAAAAACCCTGCAGGATCCAACCACCATGCTACAGCTGTCGCTCATGGTGATAAGTATGTTGGGGGGGGGGGGATTAAATAAAAGCTGACTTTGCTTTAAAGAATGACTATCATATGGGATGTACCAATATCCCAGTATTTATTTATTTGAATTTTACTTTTTTAACTTTTATCGATGTACAAATAGTGCAACCAGTACAATGGGGTAAGAAGTACATATATACATAAGACATTTTTTGAGAAAGGATACGAATTGAATCATTTTTACGCACTATGCTGCAACGTCAGTAACTGTGGGCCAGAGTGACAGTTTCAGCACGATTGAAGTGGAAAGACATTATTCCAACAAAACTGTACTTTTTCTAAGTTTTCATACAGCTTTAGAAACATGCATCACAGCAGTGCATCCTCAACATTTGACGCTGGCCAGAGACTGCGAAATGGATGTATTGCATATTGTACAACATTGTAAGATACATTTTCATGCTAATGATCACTCTCATTGTTGAAGTGACCATTGACCTTAATTTCTCAAATGTATCTTGTTCTCTTGTTTTATGGAAATATGATGAGAGAATAAATATAGGGAAATGGGAAATTGAGAATCAGCTGATTGGTCTTAGATTATTACTTAATTATTATTAAGTTCAGTTGTAAAAGGAAACGGCCCCATATGGTTTTCTATAAGTAATTTAAAAATGTGCTGTTTTTAATGATTTTATAATACTGGCATGAGTTAAGTTATTTCACCAAATATATATGAAACTTCTATCATTTTTAAAGCTAACAATCCATGTTACCAAACCCCAAAATGGGTAAACCATGAAAGTTAAACTTGTTTTTTCCAGAATTGTTGGAACTGAGTCCTAACCTTTCTGAGGCAACTGCCTGGCTTTTGACGTTTATGCAAAATGCTGGTATCAAATTCACCATTGTGGTATACGCTGGGGTTCGGCTTTGCCAAGGTCTCAGTCTGTAGGGTATGTTTACTCATAATCAAATTAAACAAAGTGTGAACATATTATAATGCTTACATATAATGCTAAAATCCCTGTTATTTTCCATTGTTTTTATGTACCCGTTGTCTGTGCTCATGCTACTCTATTAGTGCCATGTGCTGGGGGTTTTTTTGTTGTTGTTTTTTTACTGCATAGAGGGAGACAATCAATAGTGAAGTCAGGGGTTTTAAATGGATCCTAAGTGGGGGATGTTTGGCCTGCAGTCAGGTCTGCGAGCTCGCCGTTAATCACCTGGCCTCGTGAGTTGACAGGTGAGTTATGAGCCGGGACACAGGTAGGTCTCTGCTCCACCTGCTGCACGCCTTGACCTTAGTTTCAGTTATAAATAATGCACTCATCAGAAAGGATTGATTTTGGTTAATCTGCAGGCCTGGTTCGACGGGAGCCGGAGCATTAGGGGCTGTGATGAGGAGGATTTGCACAATCCTCTCAGGTCCCCACCCTACTTATTGAAGGCCTGCTAGTGTGTTGTCTAGTGTAACAGTCGCAGTCTACACTGAATTTGTATCCCTGAAGGTAACCACACACATGTCAAGGCTATATTAAATGTTAAAAATTATTATTTTATTTTTTCTCTACAAACATTACCATAGTCTGGATGCATCTTAAAATAATTTTAAAGTCAGGTTACATTAAAAAGTATATACCCAACATTTCCACAATGAGTGGACCGTTTTTATTCATAATTAGTCCCAACACGGAGAACCGCATGATCTAATCATGAAACACTTCAATAATTGTCTTTGTTTTTCACCCTTGGCTGGATTCCTTCCCCACAAAGGCTGAATTGAAAAGAGCACAGAACTCGGCTCTTAGTGGACAGAGCTCAGCTGTGGGTTTAAACTGGCATGAGTTTTTCACTCTCCTTCTGTTCTATAAGTGAGGCTGTTAATTAAGTAATGACAAATCATTCGTGTTTTCCTGGAACCGCCAGTCTGGTGAGAACTTTTATTTTTTCTGAAACCGTCTTGTTCAGTCAGGAAACTCCCTGAGGCTTGCTTTCTCTCTCTCTGATGATGCCATGTGTGACGCAATGTGGAAAGATTAATAAACACACTCAAAAGCTTAGCTGAGCTGAAATCCTGGAGCCCTTGGTCCAGGAGCCTCCTAATCCACACGGAACAGCTGCTTTGATCTGACAAACAATATGCAATAAATGAGATCATTTCCAATGTGTTAAAATAATCAGAACATCCTCAAACTAATTCAGAAAGAAGATTAATATGTGTATTGTTTTTCTGTTCCATATGTCCCCTGTGATTTTAAAAGTATTAAAGATGCAATCGGAAGGAGTCGACCTAGAAATCAAACTCGGAGTACATTCAGTGCTTTTAAAGGGAATGACCCACTGGAAAATTTTACACAAAACAAACTAGGATAAATAGTAATATATATATATATATCAGGAGTAGTAGTAAAAATACAGTATACAACTAATAATGTCATTGTTACCAAATTTGATATTGCGCATATGTAATAAATAAATCTCTGATTTTAAGGAGCACATAGTTAAATCAGCTAAAAACAGCTTGACCAGCTCATGACCAGCTGTATAAACAATCACAAACAATGGAAACAACACATTATCTTACCTACATTGTTTTTACTGAACCGCTGAGATTATGAATTATTTCATTCATTTCCTTAACTGCGTTTAGTGTTAGAAATTTTTGCTGTGGTTTCTTGGTTGTTGGGAGGTGTTTTAAGTAGAGTTTAATTTAAAATTCCCATTGCGGTACAATTTAATTTAACATGTTTAATTGCTCTTTAACCTGAAAAGAACTGACGAATACATGATGACACCTGTGCTAATGTCTCTCTGTCTCAGGTCTTTCATCAGAAGATTGAAAATTAGGGAGTTTATAGCATTTGTGAGAAATGTCTTTAACATGTGTGACAATAAAAATTGAACTTCATAATTAGCTTTTTTTCAGTCATTAAATCATTTATGTTACTTATTTTACTTTAAAAATTAATTCCTCCCAAGCAAACATATCTTAACATTAAATAAACAACCAAATTCTGGAACATAGTTTTTCTGGAAAAAAAAATTCCGCTCATGTTTTTACATAGTATCGTTTAAACTTTATTATGAATAACTAGAGCTGTTCTATGACATGTTAATTTCCAAAAATGCAAAGCTAGCTAGATGATGAAATGCAACTTTTTTTATCATAAAATAAAAAATAATCAATCATTGCAGTGGATTTGGGGAGCATTATTATTTTAAATGTGCCATCAAATTGGTTATATTGTGAATTAGGAACAACAGATAAACCGGTGATTTATCTTTTACTTTCCCTCATTTTAGATTAATGAACTCTCTTTGCTCTCTTTCTTCACCCAGTCAATTAAACAGAGTTATTTAGTTTTAAAAGCCATTTCTTTCTTTATTTTCTGATTTAAAAATGCGCTATGCTCCGACCTATCACGTAGGTACACCAGTTACATTTGTGCTCTTTCCGCTGAAACCATCAATTGACTAACCAGGTCTCCAAGACCACATAACTTAGAACAAATTAACAATTAGTACCATTACAACATTGCTCTAAGAGCTAATTGTTTCTCTTGTCTTTGTCGACATACTGAGTCTGAGCCCCGGCTAGAGCGTGTGAAATCCCAGGGGGTTGAATAGATTACGTTACATCGGTGCCATGACCTGGATGCCTGATTAATATATGATTGGTTCCTTGAGCCATAGACGTAGCTGTTTAGCGTAACGAGCAAATTGTTTCTCTTGTCTGTAGTGAAAACCCAGTGGCCAGGGGGGTTGAGTAGGGTATGTTACATTTGCACCCATGTGTGAACTCCTTGGTTCCCACCTGCTATGCACCAATGGGTTTGAAAGCCAATAGCTCATCATTGCCTCGACAGAGGTGACCATATGAGGTAACATTTTAAAGCGGAGAGCATGGCCCTTTTCAAGATTAACAACCATTAACAACTATTGAACAGTTTAAAGACTTTGAAGTTGCTCCCGCCTATGGGTGGAATTTGAAAAAAGGATGTAGATGTTTGATGTATTATAGTGGATATGTATATAGTCTTACAACGATGGATAGGGAATCTGCGCCCCTCTCCTTTAAGGCTGGACAGTCAGACATTCCATGTCTCTTGCTGATTGCCTCATGCTGTAATTGGTACAGCTGGAGGGAATGGGTCAATCAGCAATATCAAGAAAGTTTGCTGTTTGCTTTAGAAGGACATTTGGAGCTTTTTTGAGCCAAACTAGGAGTTTTTACCCATTTTTAGAAGAAAACCTGATAGTGATTTAACCCCATTTTGACTGAGATCCTGTTCTGGTTCTTTTGCGCCATTTTGGACCCTAACTTTTTTTTCTTTTTCCTTTGGTACCTCTGCCCAGCAAATTAAAGCAACAGTGTTTTCTTTTAAACTGTCTCATATTAGTGGTCTCCACAATCCCACGAGTAACAACACACCCTACGCCTAGGGGCTTGTTGTAATACATATATATCTTGTTTTCCTCCAATTTCAGAGCCCATATAATGAACAGATATCCTCAACTAGCCCTCAAGCCTTACTTTGCAAACATTATTTATTTATTTTTCCTCCTAGTATTTGAAATATGACACTGCCACGGTATCATACAAAATATTATTTCAGTTCCAGGAAGACATATATCCTAAAGATATCATGACTGTTGTATTACCAACTAGACAAAGGATTGTCATTGGTTCTACCTTTCCTGACTGTGCCTAATGTGCCCTAGTGCTAGAGAATGAATCACATAAGGTAAGTCAAAAATGATACTTACCTTATTGTTCCAGTCATTTCTTTTGAAAGATACCAGATGACTGTGCCGTGTAGAAACACAGGTGTAGATTATTTTAATATTTCATTTATTTTTTTAAAAGCTAATAAATGTCCGAAAGGCAAATACACGGGCAAACAACACATATTTCCCCAGTCACTTTCATGATTTCCGTGCATGCGGTAATTATTCAAAGTTTATAGACTGAACTGTATATTTTATATATTAGCATTTTTATAGAGATCAGTATGTCTGGCTCTGCATGGTCCTGCTACCAACAATGGCACACAGTGCTACACTCATTCTTCTATTCACTCTTTTTTCTTTTATTTGTGAATAAATCAGTGTGATGTATGTGAAAGACGCTGTGGGACAAAGAGCTGGCCTGCATCAGGAACAATCCCACATTCTTGCAGGACAAGTTTATCTACATTGCCCTGAATATTTAGCAGTCATATAACTCAGGGATCTAATTTACCCAGGTGTCCATCTGGCCTTTGATAATCACCACCGTACGTACGTCAAATTAACATCTCTGTGTTTATAAAACACACAATTAATCTGACATTGAACATCAAATATTAGTGTGTGTAGATCAGCATTCTTTAAAATAGAGCACCTTTTTAAAAACTCCTAGAGCTCGTACGGTGTGCTTGCAAGTGATTTAAAAGTATGGAGTGGGGCAGGGTGGAATCAAACCCGTTGATCATTTCCAATTGTGTTCCTCCACTCTATACAGTCTCGCCTAGCACATGGCCCTGTCCACCCACTGCCCATCGATTTCCTCCGTTCTTGTTCCAGGGATTGTGGTCACAAGACTTGCTCAATAAGGTTTCAAGGGGGGAAAAAATGACCTGCTCACTGTGCATTTGGTAGTTGTCTTGAGGCTATCTACAATCCACCATTATTTACCACACAGTTGTGATTTGCTGTGCAATTGGGGCGACGAGTGACATATTTACAATTCTGACCCTTGCAGGGTTTAGTGGATTGTTCCAAGCTGTTGATCAGTTGCACAGAGAGGCTATATGCTGTGTTAATTGAGAGAAGCCTAATGATTAAATTGCAAAGTTAAAAGCTATCCATGGCGTTATCCAGTAGCTAATGATAATGCAACACTATCTTTGAATCGTGGGGCCCAGTCTGCACTCTGGTGAGCACCTTCACAGACTGAGCCACTCTTTCTTGTAGATATTTTTTGATAATCAAGTCGTTCTCATCCACATCGTTCTTATTCATACTTTAACACATAACATTAACACAATGTTGCTATTCATTAGTTTTCAGTAGTCTAAATAGTTATCAGAAAAGGGATAAGTGGATATATCATATCTTGGTTTTGTAGTGGATAATTTCTCAATGTTTCTCTGTCAAATGTGTGTTTCCTCTCATATCACTTACATCCAAGAGGCTCTAAAATGAGGAAGTCAGAGCCTTTTTGAAATTTTGAGAAATAAGACCTAATTTTCCATCTTGATGTTATGGTCCTTGTAATGCCAGTTGGGCAGTAGTGTTGGATTGGAGGATGGAGTAAACTTATATTATGCCCTTTACCTGGATAGATTTTTTTTCACTGACTGCAAGCAATGAATGAGTGGGTCAGCTGATCAAATCCCTGTTTCGTAACAGAGTGTGACCACGCAGCTGGTACCACGGGAATTCTGTATCTGTAGGGGTCTCGCAGCATCGCCAGGACAAAAATTCATTACGCTCCCCTTACTTTCCTGTCCGCCTGACAAACAAGCAAGCCAGTCAGGGTAACGTGGACAACAAATTATTATTTAGGTGACAGAGATGCAACAGGACTCATTGTGTCACACTCGTTTTTACATCTGCGTTTAATGGCTGTGATTGTTTTTGTCTGGAGGAGAGGTGTCAGTGAACAGGACAATGAGAGTGGGGGGCTGACGGGGACGTATTCTGCATTCATGCTATCAGATTAAAACAAGCCTGCCTTTCTGGATTGCGTTTATTCATTTAAAACGGCCTTGCTTTTGCGGGCCATAACCTGGGCAAATGCTTACCCACCGCGACTGCTCGTTCCATGCGGCAGTTTCTCCTCATTATGCCTTTTGAGAGACTGCCCTAATTGACTTATGGGCATTAAAGCTGTAAAAAAAAAAAAGAGAGTTTTAATAGAGTTTTAATGGACAGATAATCAGCTTTCACAATCATAATAGTGGCTCCTTGTTTCCTTCGTGAGATGGGCCTCAGAGCTATGGACTGTGGAGTGGGGTGAATGGGCAGGCAACGGCGCAGGAACATGGTAATTACAGAAGATTTCTAACTAACCTCGTGTTAATTCACAGGGCTAAGAATATACCTTGCCCGCTGCAGGTGAGGTTTCACTGCTGGTTACTAAATACTGTTACAATCACTGCCAGCGTGCAGTGCGTTTGTTACCGAAAAATCTTCAGATAGTTTTTCTTTGTACGATTTTCAAAGGGATGGTTACTCACAGCTAAGTGTGCAAAAATGTGTTGGAATGCTAAATGCAATGCATATTACAATTTCAGTTCAATTAAGCGAACTCATTTTGGAATGGATTTTATTGCAAAACATGTTATAGCCATGTTTTTGTGTTTTGTTCATTTATCTGAGGAGCTTGTCGATGGAGGTTTCTGGTGTTCATTTATTGGTCATGCAGTTGGTGTCGGTCATCTTGGTGAAGGGCTATACTGAGGTATGATCTAAAGACTGAGGGCCGGCCTCAGGTGTTCTGGCATGTATTCAGTTTTCCATTTTATATATTGGCAGATTTTCATTGTTTCAGAAACTGCAGTGGGAAAGGTAGAAAAAAAATGGGGGGACTGAATTTGGTGCTGTACAGCACTTGGTTTTTCCTCGCCTCCGGCCTTATTAAAATGCACAGCCATTTCTGGCTGGATTGCATCCTTTCTTGTGATTCTTTTAGACGTAGTCCGTGTTGCTCGCTCTCATGCCATAATTAAGTTGCCCTGTTTTTTTATAATTCATTTCTATAACCCCTCTCAATATTATTGATCATTCTTTAAAAAAAGACCAGAATTAATAAAAGCCCTTAAATGCCGAAGCCCACCACTATTTTATAATGTATTGCTTATTTTGTAAGCTGTTATTTGTATTTGTACATGGATGTCACATTTTACATTGGCTTTAGACCAGGGGTGTCTAAACCTGGTCCTGAAGGGCTGTAGTGTTTTTTGACGCACCTCGTCTCTCAATTGTTTAATTGGAGTCATTATCTGAATTAGAATTAATCTATCTATTAATCTGGTGTTTCCAGGTGTAAAAGTTGAAGTATTTCTATGACCAGTAAACAATTTTACATTTTAAGTATTACCTAGAATATTGAGCTTTTGTTTTATGTATGAAAGATAGGCAGAATAAGCATTTGTCTCTACCTGGGTTTGTTAAAGACATCATGCTATTTATCCAGTTTATCTATATACATAATATTATGACTAATTAACTAAATATTCAATTGTGTTTTGCAGGAATTCCACGTACTGTATGAAGGTATCCATGTCTCTAACAGTGGCTGAGAATGACACTGACCTCTGCTACAATTCCAAAATGAGGTATTTTGAGAAGGCGGAGTTAAGCAAAAGCAAAGAGATCACCTGCCCAAACATTGAGGACTATGTACAACCAGGGAAAGAGCCGGGGATAGTGTGGTACAAGGTGAGTGCCCTCCTTCTTTTGTGTCCCCACAAGACCCAGGATACAGGGTACTTATCCCTATCAGAACCAACTGTGCAAGGCATTGCATGACACCTTTCATCTGTCTGATTCACCTGCTTGATTAATTTGGGTTTTAGTGTGTCATTTCAATGTGCACAGACAGTTGAAAACCCAGGGCCCAGTCGCTCAATAGGTCACCCTACCAGTTCAAAACTCTTCCTTTAAGCAGCATTTATATTCTTATGTCGCTGAATCACTTTAACTTCTCACAGTCTGTAGTTGTTCTAGCCCAGGCGTACACCGCATATAAGCAAGTCAAGAGAAAAAACAGTAACCTTGAGCATGTCACCGTGAAATCAATACCATCTCTCTAGCTGTCTTTTGGTGTAGCCATCTAAGTGTGTGTGTGTGCGTGCGTGCGTCCACATCAGTGTGTGAATGCGTTTGTGTGCATACGTGCATGCACACACTGGTTCATGTATTCACCCTGCCACTCAGCACAGCGGTTTGAACATCTCCAGTGACACAGCACAGAAGGCTCCCATCCAGAGTATTTTGATCCCATTGATGCTGAGTTGACTTATTTGTCAGAAAAAGAAAAATCTGTTTTTAAACCATTGTTTGTTATTCGTATTTTCATATGATTTTAGTTTTATTTCTTCCATAATTTTGTTTGTTTGACAAGTAGCTTTCATCACCTGACGCACACGAAACTAAGACAAAAATTCAAGGCAAGGCATTTGACTGAGGGTTGAGAGTCTTTTTGGAGAAAAAAAATTTACATTCAAATCCCTCGCCTGATTATGTTGAGTTACCCACAAATTATATAACACCTTTATGCAACGCTCAAGCTTCAGGCCAGTGGAGCTGAGGGGGTGGAATCGTTTAGAGATGATGTTCATTTTTCATGTGATAAGAGGTCCGGGAGAGGAGGTTCTTCAAGGACCTTGAGCGGATGGAAAAGAAATTGGAGATTGCCTCCTCTTCAGTAACCTCAGACGCAAGGAGGCGGTTGTCCTCCAAAAGTTAAGATGTCTCCATGAGAATATTAAATTATCCACGCTACCCGAGTTTCACCTGTGTCCCCTGCTTATGCCCACGCGACACTGCAGTCTGAGACTCGGCCTCTTGCAAACCAGCAGAGAGGACCTGAGGCCAGCTCATCAAAAGTAGATCAGGGCTGGATCATATTGCTATAGTTGTCCTCAAGTTTCTCTGTGAATCAAATTAAAAGATGCCTGGAGGCCCGGCACCTGGAGCCATTGGGACCACTCTGGGGCAGAACTTATTGAATCTTCTTTTTTGCTAGAGGCTCAGATGCAATCAAACCCATTGATCTCCCTAGGAATGGCCTCTCTGGTGGGGAGCCACATCTAAATGCTTTGTGCTTGCACCATCCCTAGTCCTGGTTCATTTACTGCATATTGAACCTGGCTGTCCTAAATGCTTAATTAAGGCAGTGATGATCATTTCATTGTCGATTCCACATTAGGAAAATCTAATAAATCTGATAGTTCTCACATAAATGCATTTTAAGCGCTGTTGTTATAATTTTGGAAAATTGTTATAGCACCGCCGTGTATTTCTTTCTAAAGAGCCTTTGCTACATTATCTGACATTAAATCAGCGTGCCGGAATTAGTGTCCCTGCGTCAGTATCAACACTTCTGTGAAAATGCTGTTTACAACGTGGATGAAATGCTGTCTTTTTTATTGTTCTTAAAAGGAATGCAAGCCAAAGCAGTGGAGACAAAGTATTCTGCGGAGAAGGGATACACTCTCAATCCGGGAAGTGCGTGAAGACGACATTGGAAATTACACTTGCGAAATACAGTTTGGGACCTTTGTAGTGCGAAGAACCACAGAGTTGACGGTCACAGGTAAGGAGAATTATGTTTAGACTGTGGTGCCATTCCTGCTGTTAGAGATGAGCTGCCTACTGAAGATCAAACACAATGCCAGTTACCTGTACACTGTCTTGTCACAGCCTCCTGTTTAGATGAAGGAACCATTCAGGTATATTTGCCTTGTTCCATTGTTTTTTTTTAGGGCAGAACTTTTTAAATGCAGTTTTTTTTATTTTTTTTATAAACCAGCATGTATGTATAGAGGCCTCTTGGAAGAGTAAGTTTTAATTTTTAGTTTCTGTCGGAGTCGAGAATGGAAAGCTGTGAGTTTTCCATAAATGTTGAAATATTCTCTGTGTCTGGGGTTTTCTCAATGTTTGGAGATTCATGCAATTTTACCAGACCGGAATTCATTATAGGGTTCCATTTTGTTTGTCCTTGCGTTTGGGTCAGCTTACAAACACTTCAGTGCTGTTTCAAGCTCAATGTAAGCATTACTGCAGGAGAGAGCCAGTCAATACATTTTCATCTGGCATGACCTCAAGCTTCATTAATTGCTGTAAGTAGCAGAAAGTTTCAGATGGGAATTCATTTTAACATGGCTGCTTCAGCATTTTTCACTAACGAAGATTGCTGAAATATTCAGGCCTGAACTTTAAGCTTCGGTTGCAGGAAACTCGAAGCGCTGAAGAATTGAGGTTGTGCACCTTGGGCCAAATCTAACCACAGCTTGACGAAGTTTAAACTTCATGTAAAAAAAGTGTACCTCCAAATTACAGAGCTGTAGAGTTAATTTTGGATAAACTCGCAGATTGCTTTAGGGAGTTGTTGTTTTTTTTTACAAACGATTGTATCCCTGCTACTTGAGCAGTGAAAAGCCATGACTGGTTTTTAACACCTGTCTAAAGTGGCTGATTACCAGTTCGTCGCTGTAAAAGTAAGAAGTCAGATTGAATTACCGTGGGCCTTTGTCACTGCTTGCATTTCTTCTGGCCCCACGACTAGGAAGCCATTTTAAACAATTGGCATGCAGGCAACATTGCCGATCTAACTACTGGACCTGTGAATCATTTAATGGGTGGATTTTTCCTGATCTTGCTTATCCTGGAACTTGAATTAAGACAATTGCCTGTTCATTGAGCTCCTCAAACATATCTGTTCTGCCCTACCGGAGTTGTAAAAAATGTTCTTTTTAAAAAATAAAACAAGCTTGTATAAGAGCTGAAATTGAATTTAATGCACCTGCTACCTCAACAGATGTAGTGAAGGGGTCAAATCCTCTATTTGTAATTTACTGCTATCTGATTATGGTTCATTATCACTCGAAAAACAGTGGCAGATTTAGTTAAAAGCCAATTTCAGCAATCAGTCTTGTTCTTCGCCGGATCAGATCTTATCCTGCCTAACAATTTTTCTTGCTCTGAGAATTCATTTATTTTCTGAATAAAGGGAAAGGCAATTACAATTTGGTGATTATGCTAAATAGTAAACACCAATATACTTTATTCTTACATTTGGGTTTTTTCTGGATGCAAACTGAAATCAAAGCTGGTCATAACTGTTAAATTCCTAAATGGCCCTGTCAATTACAGGGCAAGATGAGATTTCCCATACTGATTCTGTTACCGAATTTCTATGCAAAATAGGAGACAAACGGTGGTGCATGCATTATCAAGAAGAAGTATCGACAGTACCAATGCTACGATGGTTGATTGGTGGAAAAGAAATTGCAGTCCCTGAAAACCACAAAGAACTCAACCCAGAAATAATACAAAAGTTTGCAATGATGTTAGCAATGATGGTAAAGTTGTTTGACTAATAGAAAATGATAAAAGAGCACATTTGAATGAAAAGTGATTTAATATAATGGAATGATAGATAATTTCCGATGGTGGTAATTCATTTTTAGGTATCAGTAAAGTGTGGTATGCCATATGGAGTCGAAAGGAGATAATTAAAAAATGCACACAGAAGGCTTGAGCCCTGCCTTTTATATACACAAAAAACCCACATTGCACACACATACATTAAATATGCATACTTTTTGATTTTAAGAACGTGTGTGTGTGTGTGTGGGGGGGAAGTTTATTTTATTCCATAAACTTCAATATGTGCACATTTCCCTGAATGATAAAGATTACTGGCAATATGCATTAAGAGAAATGTAAACAGAGACCTTGGATATCAATTAACATTCAAATGCCTGTATTATTGATTATAAAGAGCCTCTATGATGAAGGCGATCGTAGTAAATGTATTTCTGCGCTTCAACAAAGCAAACGTACCTCTGTCAAAATAGCAAAAGCCACCTCCGCAGTGACAGATTGTCCAGTCTTCTGTATAGCACCAGTGTATGCAAAGCAGCCAAATGATCCTGATTGGTGTTCGGGCCGGGATGAAACACCCCATTTCTTTCACTCTGCCTCACGCCAAAGCATCGGTGAAACACAGACAAACCTGAACCGGATTGTCTGCTGTAATCGTAATCGCAGGATTGAACAGGAAACCCGGCTTGACACTATGGGTAATTTTTATTATTATTATTTGGATGATGGATGTGTTCACCTTCATGTGTGGGGAAATTGCGGTCCTCATGTGCAGCAGCGCGCCTTCTGTGGCAGAGAGATGAAAACATGGTGTCAGGTCGTTTGTTTCTGACATTCACATATTCACTTTTTTTTTTTTTCTCAAAAGGGCAATCCTCCCCAGCATTCGATTGCAGCGTTATAGAACATCGCAATTGTTAGCAAAAGGGTTAGGGCTACCATAGTTGATTCTTCTAAAAAGAGGACACCCTGCCAGGGGTATTGTTTTTTTTTTTGATAGGTCAGAGGACACATTTCAGTTGTTGGTAGTGGTTCAGTTTTAAAGCGCAGTGTTGCCACTGTTTTAATACAAAGTATTAACAGGAGTACTTTGGATATGTGGCTTATGTAATGTAATTGTTGGTAATTTTACATGATTTTTCCTTCTTTAAATAGAAAGTTTAATGCAGATTTATTCAGATTAAAGAGAGTGGGAGAAAAAAAAACCTGGACATAGGTAACCCTAAACTAGGTTTATGGTTTAGGATTGCCTTTTATAAAATGTGTGCGCCATATTGGTTTCAGGGTTACTATGTTACTGTTTACTTGCATAGATGTGTATATTGTAGGTGCAAAAGGCTTATTTCGACCATGTTATTTTTCTGTAAACAAAAGAAAAGTGATCCTTAAGATTTTTTTACCCATTTAGTATTGGCTTATTCTGGTAAACCTTTATAGCATCCCAAACCAAAAGATAACCTTTACTCGAGACCCTAATAGCTGTTTCCATTAAAGGAAAGTGGTTTAAAAAAAGGTCAGTTTCAATTTAGTTGTCTTCAAGAGCTGTTAAATTTAATGACCCCATCATCCATTGTGGCCTATTAAAAATATACATTAACTCTGGTTGAGTCCTGCTATACAGGAAATGGATTTCATTTTCCTGTTTAAAATCTACATGATAAAATTTCAGTGATCAAACACCCACTGGGCAGAATGTAGATTTACAGAATGTAGATGGGGAAATGGCCCCCAGATGCTTTCTCATGACATGGGGCTGATTGTGATCTCACTTTTTTATGGGTCTACATTAAAGCCTATGTCAGTGACAAAGCTATAGTTGCCCCGGCCACAGAATTGAGTTTCCTGAGAGTCGTGATGAAAAGGAACTGATGGACCAGCGCTGACCAGCAGCACGGTGCATTGGACTGGGGATTAACAGGCCTATGTTGGACAACTCAACCAGTTCATGTAATTCAAAATGTAAGCTGGAACTTCAGGATCGCCATTATAAAGGTGTAAAGAGTTTTCCGATCTGCTGAATAATATAATTACTGAAATGGTGCAATAATGGTATTTGGCAGGCCTGTCTAAACACCTGCAGATACATTGGCTAATGACCAGGGTCTTTCTGCGTGAGAGGCTTCTCATTTACCACTCTACTGGTAACTTCCAGTGCTGGTGTGCAGTTCTGCGTGAGCATACCGGACACAGCTGTCCCTTGTTGAGTACCACTGAAGTGGAATGCCTCGAGACTCAGATTCTGGTTGTTTACTGGAGCACAGTGACTCACCATGAGGGTTAAGTTTTCGTTGGCTTTCAGGAACTTTGGCCAGTCATAGTTTTTTTTTTTTAAAGTTTTTTTTTAATTTTATTTTTTCCATTGTCCGGGACACTGCTGCAGTA
The DNA here is from genome assembly GCA_025775045.1 of Hiodon tergisus. NCBI lineage: Eukaryota > Metazoa > Chordata > Actinopteri > Hiodontiformes > Hiodontidae > Hiodon > Hiodon tergisus. The sequence continues at coordinate 15,098 of JAOVYW010022671.1, read as the reverse complement.
TGATGCTTGTGTATCCTGCTTGCACAGTGAATCACTCAGGATAGGGGTGTGTGACGAATTAATTAATAACACGCTTTATCATTCCCCACTACTTGCAGTATGTAATTTCAAGTTATGCTCAGAATCCTGCACTTTTCTCAATTTTCTTATCCTCGTCCACAATTATAAAAAATAAAATAAAATAAAAAACCTTTATATGTAAATGTGGGAATCTGTCTTCATGGTTCAGGGAATCATCATGATGGAAAACGCATCATTAATGAATTTCCCCAAGTGGGGACAACATACTGACCAAAGGCCACATTGTGCTGTCAGAGTTAAAAGGTATGGAGAATGAAAGCTCTCCCCTTCCAAGAAACATGCTTTCTAGCCATTTGTGTGTTTGTACTCCCGTTGGGGATCTGTTTCGTCTCCTTCGTGTTAAATGGATTTCCTCTGGCCAGGGTATCAATAAGATGTAATCTAATCCAATTTATTTTCAAAGCATCGACTCCAGACAATTGTAATAGTCCTCCCTACCCATCAAACACTCAGAGAGGCCCGCCCCCATGTTCGCTCGCTTCCGTCTCTCCGACGATCCTGGGACCTGCATGTTTACAATCAAGCACCAAGATCATGTGTGAAAATCAAATATACTCTCATAATAAATACGAACTTTAAAATGCAGGGGCATGCGTGTGGGAGGATTCTGGAACAAGCTGCATTCCACATGATGTTCTCAGCTACAGGCATACGGGCCACTGTACACACAAAGAGCCTGGCAATAGCGAAGGTGCTCCATTCTCTCAAATGCTTACGTCTAAAGAAACTTGGGCATTCCTCGTCCAGGTAACATTTCTGGCTTATCTTTGTACTGGAAAGGAAAAGAAAGTGTTTGGCCTTGAAATGGGGGGGAAGAGCTTTGTAAGATTGCACAGTACAGATCCAGTGGTTAGTGTACCCGCAGACGTATAACCTGGTACAGTGGGGCTGAGTGCCCCAACGAACCGGCATGGCGTCGCCGCTGTTCTCCACTGTTTCCACATCCATTCTCGGATTGCACAAAAACCACTCTTCAACGCCGAATGTGCTTTGCGCGCTCCACCGCCTGTTACAGTAACCCAGGCTGCACGTCACCATCTGCGTCTGCCACCGAAACTACAATACATGGCGTGGGAACATTAATCATTATTTAGTCTACATGATAGGCGTGTGATAGGAGGTGCCCGATAGGTGCGCTCTGCCATAAGTAAAGCGGTCTGTGTTTTAGGCCTGCCATGGCACAATTATGCCTGACGACTCCTCATCATGTGCATCGCTTTCTCACATGTTCCTGCAAAGTCAGTGCATGGCATGTAGATGTGATCGTAAAGGAAAGCAGACGCATCGATCCACTCAACAGTGGCAACATTTACAGCAGCGTTGAGTTTGGGTGCTAATTAATCGCCGGATAAAAGAAACACCTGAAACGTGCGACACGGTAACAATAATCACCAAGCACGCCAGCATTTATTTAGTGGTTCGGCTGTTGACTTATCTTTGCATGTCAAAGAATAGATGGTTGTTTAGCAGATGGCCATCAGCTGCCTTTGCGTGAGAACCTGTAATTTTCTGTTGCCCTCAAAAGAAGCGGGCTCTCATTAATTGGTTTCATTTGCTGCTATGTCACCACCTGACATGCAATCACGTGCACAACCCAAGCGAGTTGTCAATCCATGGAGCTGTGATCTGTATGGATGCTGTACATTTTGTTCTGCACACTCTCCAACTCCATACTAATAATGGACTTCCTCATACTCCAAACATGACACATGCACTTATCTTAGCTTCACGGTGTGTAGGCTGGGTCCAGTCCCTGACAATGAGATTAAGGGGTGGGCTTTCCAGATTCATATTTTAGCCGCCTTATTTACTTGTTTAACATATTTTATCCTTGGTATCTTGTGTGCCTCACAATTTTCCCCTGTTTAATTTTATGGCTGTTTTTTTAACTGAAGTTCTGGTTTGTTGCCTTGTATAAGGACAGCAAATGGGATCAGCGCCAACAAGCACCTTAACCACTATATCACCTGCAGTAACATGGACTTCTATTTAACAGACATTACGGTTGAATTTAGTTAAATACGTTTATTTTACCCTCCAAACCCACACAAGATCTCAGACTACGATATGCCAGGGGATAAAGGGAACCATATCTGCTGAGCGCTAGCATTGGTCATCTCCTGCTCTGTATCAACCTGCCGCACCATCTGAATTTATCATCATGTGATCCGGTTAAGATACACACCATCAATCTCGTACGGTTATTTGCTTATTGAAAATATGCCATTTCTGCCCGGCGACAAACAATAACGGCCAAGCCGTTGTCTTCATTGCATTTCCCCCTGGGAGAAGAACACATCATTTTTGTTTTTCCGTTACGGAGCGGATAGAGATCAAAACAAGGGAAACCGTTAAAAAGCGCTTCATTTAAGAATAAAATGAAAATAGTGCATTGGAATAATATATATGCTAACAATAAGAAATATACATTGCCTTATTTATGAGAAAGAAGATTTCTAATTTTAATGACAATTGAGTTTAAAAACAAGAAATATTTGCTAACGAAATAGATTTTTTTATTTATTCAACTTATGATTAGGGTTACTGATGCAATAAAATGCCTGAAGTTATACATTATAGGAGAAACGTCTGGGTTTAGACCTTATACAGGGGATGTGGCTCGTAAGCTCCTTTCTTCCCTGCTTTTTTATTCTGAGTTTGTTCAGCTGGATGCAATGTGTGACTGGCGATGACCATCGTTCCTGTGTGGGCCCTTAGACCCGAGCGTGTGTGAGCCCTGAACCACAGAGGTCCCCAGGCCTTTTTACCACTGCGGGTAGGAGCACAGCGGCCTGAATAAACCGGACACACCTCTCAACTTTCACACCAGGCGAGACAAGACCACTCACACGCTCACCCCCACCATCAGACTGTCCCCCCCACTCGCTTTGCTACACAAAATATAAGCTGCTAGAAACAAAAATCTTTTCTCTATTTTTTTTCTGCTTAGCTGAACTGCTTGACACTTTGCTGAGTTTTACCACACTGATATTTCTTGGCCCTTCAGACAACTGGCAGTGTTGTATCTCTGTGGTCATTAGGGAAGTCATTCGTGGTCCTTCTGAAGCAGACTCATTAGCATATGAAGGGTGCTGAGTGATGGTAAGGGCTAATTGCACTTTTAATAGATAGTGTATAATTAGGCTATCCAAAGCACCTACCACGGGGGGGAAACCTGAATTATGCCGTTGGGAAAAGTTTTCTTTGTGTTCGGCCTCCTTCCTGTCTAAAGACAGCTAGCTGCATGAGGGCCATTCATTGAGCTCTGTTTCTGGGTATAAATATTTCCTTACTGTAGTATGTATTAAATCATCTATATATTTAAGCATCTGTTTGCTGTGGGTTAACTTTTTAGTAAGCATGTATTACTTCTTTAGCACTACAGTCTTCACCAAGAAGGACAGGAAGCCCTGGTGCACATACAGATTGGCATTAGTTGTGGCCCTTTTTTTTCCTTAGATTTACCCTGCTGCAGCTGAATGATTGAAAATTGCTTGTTCCTCCAGATTATAGCAGATTTCCTCAGTGAGTCTGGGGTGTGCGCCTGCTTTCGTGTGTGCATCTATTTATGCCCAGCTTACTATGTGGGTGTTGGTCCTTTGCTGTGGGCTCTGGGCTGATTTGTTTTGTCATGGGGGGGGGGGGTGGGGGAAAGCCACTTGCAACCCATCTGACTGCTGAGATCGAGATCTGAAGCTCAGAGTCAATCCTGAGGCTTCGCAAGGGCAGTCACTGGTGAAAAGAGGAGCTGACAGTCATTGTGAAGGAGACAGGGAGATAGAGGAGGAAAATGTATCCCCTGGAAGGGTAGATATGCAGGTTAAACTCTGCATCCATCATGAGTACACCCTCCCATGTACTGTGTGGTGACACTTTAAAACATGCCTTCAGGTCTCTGAGGAATTAAAGCATGAGCAGCACTGAACCCTGCCTATTTCACATCGCTCCTCCAGAAGAGGGATATCATTCATTCTATTTGGAAGTCTGCCCCGTGCAGTGTCCTCAAAATTATTCCACATTGCAACAACATCGGAAAATCTGAATTTTATTAGGTTAGCTGTTGGTTTTATTAGAGAATCCATCACTCTCTGTAAGGGAGTAATGTGTGTCCTTGGCATGAATTGTGTGCGTCTGCCTGCGTGTGCCCATGAGGGTGCCCATGCATGTTAGTCTTTACATCACTAATCTGGCTATGGTGGAAAAGTGCTGACAAGGCTCTCGGACACATTTAACAGAAGCAGTAGACAGAGGTGAAGGGGTACATTAGAGAGGAATACGCCCTCGCTTAAATGAGCCTCCAACCTAGAGAAGGGTCTAACAGAAAGCCGTGTGACTGACTGTGGTGGTTTTGCAGTGAGCGTAATCAGCGCAGATTTTGGGGCTGTGGAAAACACATGAGATGTGAACATGCTTTTGAACAGACTAGGAGCCTGCTAGCCAGGCAACATCCACCTCAATGGGTCCCCTGTAGACAGGGTCGAAGCCGCCGGAAAATAACCAGTCATGTGGCGAAAAGAAAAGAGAACAAGAAAATTCAGGGAGACGCAAGCGTCGCGAAATGGCTCACAAGCACTGGCATTCTTCTGAATTATCCACGCCTTTGGATGCCAAGCCCTGCTCATTGTGTTTAGCTGCTCTGTCATGTCCAGGGGCTTGGATCAGAATGCTCCTCTCCCAGCACAAACATCTGCGGTCCATTTCTTTGTGTGCGACACTATAACAGGCTTGGTTGTGGAAATGCATGGCCCCCTTGTGCACGACACTGAAAGGGGACAGTTTTGGACATGCATGGCCCCCTTGTGGACAACAATGTAACAGACTTGGTTGTGGACATGCATGGCCCCCTTATACACAACACTGAAACAGACTCGGTTGTGGACATGCATGGCCCCCTTGTGCACAACACTGAAACAGACTCGGTTGTGGACATGCATGGCCCCCTTATACACAACACTGAAACAGACTCGGTTGTGGACATGCATGGCCCCCTTGTGC
>JAOVYW010022661.1:19496-32455 GCA_025775045.1 Hiodon tergisus | reverse complement strand
ATTGGTTTCTCCTTTCTACAAATAGCCATCAGTCATCTCCAACATCCAAATCTTGCATTCTGGCACCCAGATGCTGTTGATCAAGATGCATTAGAGTAGCTTCACCAAGACTGGGATCTAACTGGAGCTTTTGGAGGCTGGTTTCTGCTAACATTTGTCGGTCATACTTTCATCGCGACATCCTGGCAGATGCCACTAATTTGTAGGTTAATGCTTCTGATCAAGCCAAAATCCTGCTTGGGCTCCCAGGTGCCCGGCAAATGCCCTCGCTAAAAGAGGAAATGATTAGTCCCTTTTGTGTTAGCAATTACAGAGTACACACCATGGAAAATCATCTTGTCACAACTAAATGATAGGCCGGGCCTATCACATCTGAATAGTGCTGGTGTTGGCTGGCGAGACTGGTCTGACCGTAAAGATCTTGTTGTGATTGGTGGTGGTTGTTTTTCTCTGGCAGGCATACTGAGACACTCTCCACGACGGAGAGGGCTGAGGGCAAACTTTCATCCCATGGCTTTTCTCCTGTAAAGGAAATACATCTCATTTAAGTTTCGGTAAAAATCTAAAAAGCTACCCCACTGAAACAATACCAATCCAATTCCTACGTGTTCGCATATTTAAGTAATCAGACGTAATTTGGTTTGATCAACAACAAGAACCAAGGCACACATGTAAACAAGGGGAGATGCTTATCAAGCTGAAATGTATCACTGTTTACAAATGTTTAGTTTTTTTCTCCTTTTGACACGTTGGTGCTTAAAACAATAGCGGCTGAGAAATAGATTCTATTTAGAGCAAAAACACAAAGAATTTAGAACACACCATTCAGACAGCCACTACTTTATTAACAAGTATTTCCCCTTTTACTAATGCTTATCTTTTGCTGTTCAAACAGGCCTGTTTTCTCTCTGGTTTGTTTTGGCATCAAAAGTATAAAAGAAAATTTCAAAACGGAGGCAGCTGCACCTGTAGGAGTTTAATAAGAAACTTACAGCTTTTATAAGCCTAAATATAGCTCTTGTTTTGGCTTACTCAAAGGCTGTTCGAGGAAAGTTTCCAAATAAAAAATGTTGTCAGACTCCTGGACAAGGAGGATAAAGTATGTTGCCTGAAGCCACAACATTAGTGTCCAGAAAGCGATATAAACACTGATCTTCTTCCATTGGATATATTCTCTCACTTGGTATGTTCATCAAACTTCCTTAAGTTTAAGTTTAAGTTCCTTAAGTTTTCATAAATAAATGAAAATGAGTGAGAATTTCAGTGTGTATCTTCACGAATGTTTGATTGTGTGTTAGTTGTATGTGTCACTGGAATCACTGTACGAAAGAAATCCACATGAAGTGACATGCTGGTATCACTGAAACAATGAAATCCATAGTGAAATGACATGCTGGTATCACTGAAACAATGAAATCCATAGTGAAGTGACATGCTGGTATCACTGAAACAATGAAATCCACATGAAGTGACATGCTGGTATCACTGAAACAATGAAATCCATAGTGAAATGAGATCTGAAAGGTGCCTGGTGAATTCAGGAAATTCAGCAGAAGTCTCTAAAGTTTTAATGTGAAAAATGTCTCCAATTATAAAACATACTCAGTGGAATAAACATGCTCCAGAATATATCAATCACTGTGGATTAAATAGTCATCAGAATAAATGACTGAAAATACCGATGTTCACAGGTTCAGAAAGCCGTATAAATCGCAGTGGTTAACCTGTAACATAAAGAATTTAACAACCCATAATTAAAATTTCCTCTTGCAAATGGATTTTCATTCCATGAGAAAATTGATCTTCATTTTAAATTCATCAGTGGGATTACAGATTTAGTATTAATGTTCTCGCAGTTATACGTAACAGCAGAACCTGTGTCCAATTAAACAGAGAATTCAATTTAAAATGTAAACCGTACTGTGCTGTATTCAGTCAAATGCATAGCCTCAGACATGCGATCCATCTTTTCCGCCATACGTGATGCCTTGCTCAGAAACCAGTCCCTTTTTTATCGCATGCAACATGAAACCATTTGCAACAGACATTATTTTAAAAGTGGTTGAACTGGCTGACATCAACTTAGCTAAGGAGTACCCAAATAACTGAATACTGGTGTTGGTTGGTGTTGAATTATCTGCTCTTTTTCATTAGCACATCACCATTAATACAAACTGGAGAGGACTGGAGATGGTGACTTCAGTCTCTAAACTATGTACAGCAGGTTTAGGGTTAGGGTTACTGTAGGAAAACAAAGAAAACTGTCCTAAGAATTTTACATACACATTGTGTGGTAAAAGAGAGGATTATTCAACCCATCCTCCTTGAAACAGGTAAGTCATCCCTCTGTAAACGACAAGCTGTCATAAACACATGGCTTTTTTAAATAAATGTGACCTTGATTTCTGTTTAGTGTGTCTTTTTGTTTGTTTGTTTGTTTCTCTATTAGGTTTATCTAAATCCGCCTGCTTTAAAATGAATCTGACATTGTTACGTTACTTTTTTTTTGGCCCACCAATCCAGCGCCAATGTCATTTTTGGCATGACAGAACTGAGTTAATGGAGCTGATTATGTGCTTATTATATAGAATTTGAGATCAATGCAATACAATTTTTTCCCCAATGCTTAAAAATGCACTAATATAATGTGACCTTCATGCCTATGACAGTGGTTAACTAGGATAAAAGTGATTAACAAAGCAGCCATTCTCATCTCTCTGAGGGGTCCGGTTTTTGCGCTACATCGGAAATGTCACTGCTGGAATTCCAGTCTCGCTGATGCAGTAAAAAGCCTCTCTTTAGCCTACCTGCTTGAACCAGCAAAGAAGCTTCCAAGGTGGAATGATGGCAGCTGATAAATATTGCTTTACAAACACTGCATTAGGGTACATGACCATGACCGGTTACGGTTTCCGTCTCAGTCATCTAGCTTGTACTATTATTATTTTTCAGTTGAGGCAGCACGTCTCCTGTTGATCCCAGCAGATGTGTACATTTATGCAAGTAGGCACTTTAAACAAGCGCAGGGGGAATTAAGCTTCTTTTAAAAACTGTAAAGGCCTATAGCCTGGAATCACTTGGCAACAGTACTTCTTTCTGAATGACACCCTTGATCCACTGTTTACTGCGCTCAGGAAACTTTGAAAAGCTTTTAAAACCAGATCAGGCTTTTGTCCTATTTCTTGCTGGTGCTTTTTACTGCACAAAGTGCTTTAAACTATATCACATTTTAGGTATCAAACTGTCTTTGAGAAATGTGCTTTCAGTGAACATCACAATGAAACAATTTTACTTGGTAACTATGGGGTGCCAATTGTGATATAGAACACAGATACTTTAACATGTATTGTCTTCTCCATGTGTAAGTAAATATTACATTTTAGTCCCACGTTTAACACAAAAGACAAAAGACCTTTTTTTACCACACATGATGAATCTCATAAATATATTATCATACATTAATATTAATATACATTTTAATATATCAAATATTAAACATTAGTTAAACAAAAGTTAAATATTACATTTAAATGCTTTAATGTATAAATGTTTCAACAAATGTCTCACAAAATAATTGAAAACATTTTACAAATGTGAACAGTTTCTATTCTTTCTATTCTCCCTCCCCAGGCAAAGCCTATAATCTGACTCTTATCAAAGCCCAGATGTCTGAGCCTAAACAAATGGCCAGGCACAAACGCACAGAGCCTGCCATCGTGAGCAGGGACCTTGTGCTGTTCACAGTTACCGCTCCAATTTGAACTGCGTGCCTACTGAAAATATATTTCTGAGATAAAATTGTGCCAGATCAAGGTAAAACAAATGAACCCCCTTTCTTAACGTTGTGATTAGAATATAGGAACACTCAACTTGCCCAAAGTATTGTAATTGAATATTTTTATAGTCAGCCATTTGTGAGTACATACGGGCCACTCTATAGCACTGTGTTAATGATGTTCAGAGAGACTGAATAGGGTTGTCTGTCCAGGTTAATTGTACACTCCTGGGGAGGGAAGTTGGGTGGGATCCCATCTCCTTGCTTCTGATTAATGGCACTCTTACAGGCTGGTGAGGCTGGTGAGGCCAGTCAAAGGCCCCCCTCTTTCACGACTAAGACCCCAGTCCCTTCGCCCCCCCCCCCCCTTCAGCGGATGATTAATGACAACAGCATCACAGGGTCACATGTTCATGGTGCCGACATCTATCCTAATCGAAAACATTCAATCACATCTTTTTTGAGCACAATGCCTCTTACACTGGACTCCCACTGCAACAGAGAGAGAATGCTTTCACATCTGTTAGATTTATGAAAGAGAAGCGTCACAACGTCATGGCTGTGTACTTAATATTCCATTCAGAAGAGTGGCAAAAGAATAACTTATCAGAGAGAGAGAGAAGCCTTAGGCGACACGAGAGGAATTTATCAAGCCTGCTTGGAGAATGTATCGCAGGCCGTTTGAATACATTTTGCATTCGCACAACCAGTGTACAAAAATACAACTACGTAACATCAAAGGCGTATAATAGGGTCAGGCGGTATTGCCAAAATATCGTATCGCAGTATTTTCCATAAATGTTGACGGTATTTTTCCCATCATAATAAATGTTCTAAATATGTTATGATGAGTATATAACGGTGTCTTGTTTGCGGTCCATCACACAATGGCAGTAGCACCCTTTTCAGGACAAATTCCTTCTCTCTGGGTTCCCAGTGAGGAGATCTTCACTAATCTTAATTTGTCTTTGTTTATACATGTTCTGTTTTATCAGGGTTTTGAGTTGATTTACTGACAACCTTAATAGGGGTTAAGGCGAGTTGGTTGCAGGTGGGGAAGGTGCTTATGTGTCAAAATCATGTCTGATCAATTTTGAGCTGTGTTTCCTACCGTCGTCTTGACATCTCCTGTATGCGTGTTGAAGTGAACCACATTTCCTGAAGAATGTGGTGTTGGTATTTCGTGTTGACTGCTCTTAACTGCCCCAGGCACTTGCTGAGGAACGACTCAACAGTTCTCGTCTACAAGGCAAATTCCTCTTATAGGTAAAATCTATAACAATGGCCTGACTGCATGATAATAAAGATATTTAAAAGTCCTCTTTCCCTGCCTTCCAAACAGAGATCCAAGCCTTGTGAGTGGTTCGTCCTGCTTAAAAGGCCACAGACAAGCACAGAGCACTTCTGATAAGCTGCCTTTGACATCTCAGCTGCACAACAGCTGTTGTTGATGCTGCAAGAAGAAACATTTCTGCCTCGCTTTCGTCTACAAAAAAGACTTACAGTCCATCTAAACAGGCGCCATATGTATTTACATTCCTCACATATGTTACAGAAGCATATTCACACAGCTATTCACAAGTGACTGATCTGCCAGCTCTTCTTTTCACTCTCCTAGGGTTGTGCAAAAAGTTTACAGTAAGTTTGTACTGATGGAACACAATGTTTTACATTTCTATGATAAATAGGGTCCTGGGTTTTTGCTAAAGCTACAAAGGTCTTACAGATTAATAGTCCCTATAATAATCAGCTGGGGGGTTTAAAAACATAACAGATGTACCCGTGTGCATTTTCTGGCATAACTATGCTTTGAACTTGCTTGTTTATACAACTTTATATAAAATAATAATAAAAAATAAGAAAGTTAAACTGAATATGAAGATACATTTCCTTCTCTTGGGGCTGCTGATAATAGTTAATGGCACTTTGAGTTTGAAGTTACCGCCTGTCTGATTTTAGATTTATGTACCAAAACTTTATTGCGATAATACTGAGATCAGATTTAAATATGTAGATTTTATTACTTAAATGGTTATGGTCCAAGACACATTCAAAGCCACAAAGTTATACATTTTTCTGTTATAGATAGTAATTCAGGAAATAGTTGTTAATTGAAACATTTTTGTTAGATATTCTATAAAGTATGTAATTGTTGCTCATGGTATTTAATATGATTATAAAATGAACTAATAAGTTTCCTGGAAAATAACCCAACACCCTGTTACAAAACTTTACATGAATGTTTGTTCTCTACCGATTGCAATCATTGGACTCAGATTTCATTCAACCTGGAAAACCCATACATTTCAGTTACTTCAACTTCCCTTTTGACAAAATGAAGTGTTTTTTATTTAAAATACATTTGACCATCCCAAAAGGGACAGCACCACCAAGTGTCTGCTGTTGGTCCCAACTTCTCCAAAGCTGTTTACTTACCAAGATGCGGTGTCTAGTCTCCACGGTGACTGGCTTCCCAGCACCCATGCTCTCAGTGAACCAAGAGATGTCCACCACCTGCAGGCTGGCCAGGTCGCCCAAGCCCCTTCCCTGAAGCCAGCCCCACAGCTCCTGGGCACTGTTTTCCTCTGCCACCACGTGAGTGACCTCATGGCTGGATACAGGGGGGAAGGGAGCACACAATCCACTCCATTACTATCCCTGCAATAATTCCATGTTTTTGTGTATCTGTATAAAACAGTTGTTCTCAATTCTTGTCCTGGGGCCCCCTGTGCTATGCTGATTTTTATACTAAACTCATTTAATTAATTAGATTTGACTGAGTTGGAAACAGTCCTCAGCTTTGTCTGCTTTGAGTGTTTTCAGTGTAAAATGGAAACAAAAAGAAACTGCTCGCTTGTCTTAATTTAGAAATACAAAACGCAAATTAAGGTAATTGGAAATAAGCTTTTCAATAAATTGCCTTTTCAAAGCCTGAAAAGACTTAATCAGTTAAATTACCTATGACTATTGTGTTAGTATTATTAACTATTTAAGGACAATAATAAGCTTTTAAAGATTTCAGAGTTCCAGACCCATATTGAGTTAATAGCTTATTTAATCCTGAATGAAGAGTTAGGTTGGGTCCCAGGACCAGGGGGGGCATAAAATGTCCAGGTTAAGGTACCAATGAAGAATAGGAAAAAAACAATTTGACCAAAACAGCAACAGCTGTACAGTGGCAACCACATAAAGCATCACCAGCGAAACCACAGTATCTCGGTCTCAGAGTTAGAAGTGTGCGGTCTTTCCACTGTGTCCCCAGGAATATGAAAACTGCTTTGGGAGATCTGGTGCAGGAGCCACTAGCAGACTGTAATTAAAACACAAATGCTGTGCTGGTCACCATCAGGCCATGAAAAGCAATGTGTTTCATTGAATTGTGTCTGAGTAGAGATATAAAGTAAAGATATATATGTGTAACGATCTGAAGCCTATGCAGTGGGTATCGTATCTCCCAAGGCAACCAGAGGTAAAACTGCTCTCTAATAACCGTCCCACTGCTTCCTGGATTTTTTCTATAGCGTATCGGCTAAGACCAGGAGTGTGGAACCAGCCGATAAGTTATCAAACAAAGGAGGGAAGTAATGGGTAATGAGTAATATTTTGCTGAAGTAATCAACCCTAATTATGGGGAAGTAAATAATTAAGTTTTGTTGAAAACCGCACCTGGAATAAAATCCAAACCTTGGCAACCACCTTCTTTACGTAGCTGTATTTAATAGCCATTTATTTTTATGAGTAGAAGAAATACAATGCTTACAAAATAAATGAAAATATCATATATGCGATTTGCGGGTCGTCAAAGTTTTTATTTCGCCCCTGCCTGTGTCTGCTCTAACGGTTCACTATGTCATTCCCCGATTGTGACATAATTGGCAGCGCACTACCAGGGTTGGGGTGGGTTAAATTGGCAGGGCTTCTCTTGGCTAGACAGTACCAAGTGTTTCCTGCCAGCTTTTCAGGATCCTGCAGTGTGGAAAAGAGATGGGTGGCTGAAGACCAGTCGCTCTTCCTCACTCTCCAGGCATGTATGGCGAGTGTCGTGGTGACGAGAAATGATTGTCAGTTCCAAATTGGGGGGGAATAGTTGGTGAGCCCAAATAAAAAAATGTTTTTACAGTTATGATATTGTTTATATATATTGCTATATTTCTATATTTCTGCTCGTGCAGTTTGGCTCATAGATACAAATCCTGCCATCACACAGGGGGAGGGTGCTAGATTACTACTGGCCCCCTCCTATCCAGTGACCTTTAAGCCACTCATCATTTTAAACACTGCAGGCCACAAAGCCCACATAAGAGTTTTAGCACCATTTGTAGGAGAGCTACATCCCATAGTGTCCCATCGACACTGCTAGACTTCAGGTTGGACTGCTGACAGGAGTGACTGTGAGCAGTGAGCTGAGGAAAACTCTTCTGATTCGCACACACCCAAAAGTGGGTGGTGCTTTGTTGATTTGCACACAACCCAAACAAACGTTGCTTATCCAAATATGTACCGCCACTCCCAGTCTCAATCTAATTCTACTGAATTACATCATTGGGATTCAAAGGATTCCTTCCTGAGACACAGACAAGAATGGAAATAATGACAGCAATTACTGCATGAATTTGGGTTGATTTACCCACTGCAATGTTTATGTGCTTTTAAGGAAATTAATATGTGAATTTGTCATTGCCACAACATTTAGCTGTAAGATGAGAATAGAATAGAATGAAAAAGAAGGAAGAGTTGTTGTGGACTGAGTAATTATTTAATTCCATGTAAATTATAAAAAAAATTTCAGCAGGCATCCGTAGTATACCATTGGTAGGTTTTAAAATCTCAAAAGACTCATTTCCAGTAGGCAACCGTTGACAAAGTTTGATTCAAGTTTCCTGCCTGGTGACATCAGGGTCAAGCTGCATGTCTTTACACATCTATTCACTACAGATCATATAAGTAAGAAAATGCATCGTGTGCTGTCTCTTTGAACCTGAAAGAGCAATGCATTGAAGACAGCATGCAACCTCCACATCATTAGCACACTGACACAGAATTGAGAAGGCATGGTAAGGAAAGTGGGAGAACAGTGCACATTGTTTCCATGGGGAAGGGAAATGGCGCACCATATATATCTAATAAGCTAGTGCAGAGCTCTATGAATGAAGTACATTGACTCTTGATGAGAAATACAGGTGCTGTGGATTTCCTTGGTTTTCCAACAAGTGGCCTACTGAAGTTTTCCCACTGTTTCAGTCAGCAAACAAATTACACAACAGTGTACCCGAAGATGTGGTAAAGATCTGTGGCATTTTATTCTTAATAGCATGTGTTTGCTTTTATGGCAATGGGACTGCGACTGTTACAAGATAGGGTGGGGGAGTTTATCAAATTAATGACAGATATCACCCTTTGCCTCAATAAAATGTCAGTTTGAGGTACACATGGTCGATTTCCTGTGGTTTATTTCAAACAATGCACCAAGAAACTGTAACTGTTCAAGTGTTCAAGCTGCATTTCTGGGAATACTGCCATCAGCAGCCTGTGTGCTAGAAGCAGTTACGCAGTGCGAACCTCACTACAACTCCCACTGGTGCTGTGCCACAGCTGTGGCTGTTGACTTGGCACAGCGATGCCCCAGCCCAACAAAGACACAACGGGCACTTGTTAACAGCGAGAGGCATGTCCGCATTTTCAAATGAACCGTAAGACGTGATGTATGATGTGCCAGTGCTATAATATGCACAATGGGTGTCCCAGCTGGGGCTGGTAAAATGAAGAATCTCTCTATATTTGTTGATATTAAACAAAATGTCACACAATGAGCCGGGGAGCTGATGAGGAAATATACCACAGAATTGTTTTTCAATTTTATATATCATTTGTATTGATTGAACACGACTTTCAAATAGCAGGGTGGCAATTATTTTATTTTTTTGTCAAAAAGCTATGTCACTTCTAATACAGTGTTCCTTAAATTAAACTATGCGTCTATGCATTTAATAGCAAAATTATGAAATTAGGCTTGAATACCACAACCAGGGCCAAGACATACCTTAATTGGTTCTGTACTCTGAAGCCTTTGGTTCTGGCCAGATTGGTGAGGAAGGCCTTCCTGCTTGCGCCCATTTTCCTCTCCACCAGGTAAAGGGTAACTTCTCTGTACTTGACCTCATGATGACCCTGTGGGCAGCCCTCAGGCAGACTTTTCCTCTTCCTCAACAGTGGCAAGATGGGAGCACTGAGCATCGTTAGGAGCCGTTGACATAAAGTGCAGGCTTTGGTTTCTAGGTTTTGTTTTCGTGCAGGAAAACACCCACAATGATGTCACTGCCTTTGCTCTAGTATTTTATTTATCTCCACAAGCACAGACAGACGACTATGTGGGCTGACAAACAGACAGATGGAGAGGCTATTGGATGACAGTTGATTCATGGTTCAAAATACTTTTTCTTGGATCCAGTCATTGATGTGTCCTCTGCCTGTCTTTTTTCCGTCCCCAAGAAAATGATATGGTTATGAATTCCAACACTGTGCTGATTAATAACTTAACAGGACAGTTTACTTTAAAATATACCTGTTTGAATATGAGGTTTATAAGTTTAAGAAAATGGACCATTGGAATGAATTATTACAGTATATTGAGAGATTTCATCCAGTATATTGGCGCTACAAAACCAAAGCAAATAAATTTCCCGTGACTCACACTTTGTCCTACAACTCACCATGCCCGAAAGACCAAAGTGAACCAGTTAGAATTTTGTACTTCTGCTGGGACCATAGCCCCGCTCCAGGGTATCCAGGAAAACATGTCACTTTTGCATGGCCTCTACGGCTGTCCAGTATTTTCCACTCCATGGCTTTGTTCCCCTGTACCTAATCACAACCAGGAGATGCTTCGACCATCTGCTCTCATCTAATTAGTTCAGTGAGTAGAAATATAAAACTTTTAATTGGTCAGGGTGTGGAGACTTGAGTTACTCTATTTCTACTGATGTTATTTCAGTTACCTCTCCAAATCCCAACAAGCCCCACAATTCCACTCAAACAACGACCGTGCCATAGGAACAATACTTGCTATAAAAACTTGCCGTAAAATCAACATTTCTGGAGAAAACCAGTTATACATTAAAATGATAACGTGATTGTATTCAACTATTGTAACTTCTCCTCCTTTCGTTGCCTAAAAACCTAATGTCAAGAGATAAGTGATAAGTGAGAATTATTTTCATAATACCACTTCTTAGTTTCTAGTTTTTAGTTTCTTTCCACTCCCCTTGGCAGCACTTTGAGTCTTGATTTGGTTATTATAAATGTACACTATTCAAAAATGACATCTATTTTTCATCTTGGTCTGTTGGGGAAAAAAATATTGATTATAACTTACATGTCTCAACCATTTGCTTTGTTGGTAATTCATACATTCACACACTCTAACAAGTTTAACTGCGATTAATTTCTCCTTTACCAAAGAAACCCAACAAAATCATCAGCCTTTCTCATTCACTGCTCAGAACAACCTCCTGGACTTAGGCTGGACCACACATCCCACACATGCATGTACTGCTGCACAGACTTGCCAGATCTTCAGCATGTCAAAAGCTTTTCATGGCTCGAGTGCTGACTGTCCACACTCTCCTTCGCAGAGTTTATTGCATCAGTAACCATGATCTGCAGGTTCTTCATCACCTGTTCCTTACATCTGCCATTTGTTCACAAATCGTGCTGCTCTGTGTTTAGTCTTGACATTTGTCATGTCTCGCCAAGACTTCTGCAGCTCACTTCCTGCTCCACATCTGTGCAATGAGACAATATCAGTACATCCAAAATGCTGCTGCTTAGCTGGCATTCAACTTCCCTTCACTTAGAATTTGTTTCAAGCTGGCATTCCAAGCAGCAAAGAGAACGGCCTCTTTTTTTAAATCTTCAATCTCTTATTCTAACCTCTTATTCTAAATGTTGTTGTCTTACAGTCAATCCTCGCCAGGATCACAGCTCCTGAACATGATCCCTCCGTTTGAACTGCTGATTGGTTAACCGCTAATAACTTAACTGTGAGTTTGTAATGGAAAACTTTTTTGTGATTGTTTTAGTGTTTTAGGACAGTGCAGACCCTTACATTAGTTTTATAACAACGACTTCCGTATACGGTGAACATGCATACTGTTCTAGCCCAGCAGAAATGTGGGATAAGCCAGGATAACGGGTGGGATCCATGGCTCGGAGACCAATGAACCGGTACATGGCTCCCAGTGTGCCCTGGTGTAAATCGTGTGTTGTACATGCGCAGCTTGTTCTGATTTCAGTGATGGATGAGAGATTTGTCCCAACTTCCACAGTGGGCCCACTGCTCCTCGGCCCAACTAATGAAAAATGTTTATCACCACGATTACATTTCCTGTGACATATCAGTTCAAGACGATGCCAGTGCAGTCATTAAAAAAGAGATGTAATCGTAAAATTTCAAGCAATAACTATAAAGCTATATGCAATGTTTGTTTTAGTTTTGTATGTTTTGAAATCTTTATAGCAAAATTAATCATTTTAAAAAGATTAAGGGTCTGATATATATTACTATTATTTTGAAAGAAATCAAACCTGTCCCTCCAAACAGCAGCCACTTAAAACGAGGCAAAATCAAACCTGTCCCTGCAAAACGCAGCTACTTAAAATGAGGCAAAATCCAACCTGTCCCTGTAAATTTAGTGGAGCTGATTGTGAACGAAAGATGCTTTCAAAATAATGAACTGAAAAGTTTCTTAAGATAAAATACTATAAAGGGGCAGTAAAAAAGTATTTAAAAAATTAATTTACATACTTTATTGTTGACACAGCACCCCCAGGCCAAACAGAAATAGCTTGTGAAATAACAAATTACAGAAAAGTTTATACCAAAACCATATTTGTTGTGTTAAATGGATCATTCTAAATTTAAAATGTTGACAAATGTCAGGCATCCTGAGCTCTGACAAGAAGTGTGTGGCCTTCACAGAAACAAAAGCTGCACCAGCCCTATGAGGTCTCTTCCCTAAAGTTCCCTGTCAGAGATCACTTCCCAATATAAACTTCTGCTAGAGCTTTGACACAGAGCAGAAGTTCAGTGAGAAAGTGTGCTCAGCATATCCATCATCCAGCACTTTTACGCCGAGCAGGAGAGTGAGAAAGTGTGCTCAGCCTGTCCATCATCCAGCACTTTTAC
>JAOVYW010022661.1:0-19396 GCA_025775045.1 Hiodon tergisus | reverse complement strand
GAGTGAGAAAGTGTGCTCAGCCTGTCCATCATCCAGCACTTTTACGCCGAGCAGGAGAGTGAGAAAGTGTGCTCAGCCTGTCCATCATCCAGCACTTTTACGCCGAGCAGGAGAGTGAGAAAGTGTGCTCAGCCTGTCCATCATCCAGCACTTTTACGCCGAGCAGGAGAGTGAGAAAGTGTGCTCAGCCTGTCCATCATCCAGCACTTTTACGCCGAGCAGGAGAGTGAGAAAGTGTGCTCAGCCTGTCCATCATTCAGCACTTTTTCGCCGAGCAGAAGGAGAGAACTTCTTTCACAGTGTTCTCCCTACCAGGAATCCCACAGGAATTGCACAGGTATCACAAAGGAATCCCACAGGAATAACACAGGAATCACACAGGAATCCCCACAGACACAGAAATGTCAGCGGTGAACCTACCCACCAAGGAGCAGTGTGAGATCTGGAGCAGCACACAAGTGGCCAAATTCCTGTCACAGGTGAGCAATCAACTCTCTGAGTCCACCTCATCTGAGGGTCAGGGCTCCCAATCTTCTGCATTTAGCGGCATGTTAAAACAAACAAGGATCTGAGCGTTCATATTTCAAATAGGCTATCAGTATTACTCCCAATTTAATATACTTTTTGTTACACACGATATGTTACATGAAGTTCCTGACTGTGTTATTCCTAGAGTGGTGGGACACGTCGGAGGAAAATGACACAGGAAAAGCCGCTTAATACATTAATTTATTTTTAAAGAAATATTTAAATAAATATTTTTTCTCAATGCCCCTTGGTTTGGTGGTTCAAAAATTAAAATGGTATTGAAGATCTTGAACATGCTTGAAGAACATGCTCTATGTTTCTGGTTAACTAAGGTGATCCCCTCATATCTTCTCAACTCATGTTCTCACAGACTGGAATGGGAGAATGTTCGGACACGGTAAGAACGATGAAGATTGACGGACGATGGCTGTTGGTAAGATTTTAGTTATTTAGTGTTTTTGCGAAACACTAAAAGCAAGATAAATGTCTTAAGGATTATGTGAACAGTGTTGAGACACGAGTCAATGGAAAAATCTGAACACTTAAAATAAGCATTTTAGATAATAACGTATGTCGTGAAGATCCTCTCTGAGTTACTTTTTCCTCCTATATGACAATAATTCTAAATTTAAAAGGTACAGGAGGTTTTTTGATGGCTTTTGTGCAGATTTGCTATAGGGCCATAGTTTCTCAGCAGCCACATGTTCATTACAGTCCTCAAAGTGTTAAAAACAACATGATGAAAATGCAGAAGAATGAGGTAGGGGGATATAAATCAGTGGTTGAGTGCATGCTTTGCATGTATAAGGTCCTGGGTTTGATCCCCAGTATCACCCAATTGTTACTTCCTTTTTTGCACTTTAACCCCTAAAATTACAGCACTTTTGTACGTCACTCTGGATAAGAGCGTCTGCTAAATGCCAAAAATGTAAATGTAATGTAAGAATGGGTTGATTCCATTTTTTTAATGGACAGACTCTGCTGTTGACATAGGAGAAAATAAGCCTTGCACTGTATCAACTGGCACAACGTATGCCATAAATACAAATAATATAACCAATAAAAACGGTCTAGCAAATTCTTTAAGTGATCTTAAAAAAAAGTTAAAAAAAAAAAAAAAAAATAAGGGCTAACTTCCTTTTCAATGAAAAGTTAAACCACTGCTAACATGCATGGTATGTATTATCGGGAAGGTAAATTCTGGCATTGAATTATAGGAAATGTTAAAGAGAAAATCCCATTGCCCACAATGACCGCAGAATGTGTTCCAATGGCCTAAGCATATTAAAAGGCTCTAATTTCTACATTTTCTACAATCTGCAAAAATGAATCCGTCAAAACCATATTAAACTAAGTCAGCTAGTATGTAGTACATCTTAGGTATTATTTAAAATGCTTTGTCCCCCCGACTGCTTTAAAACAACCTAAAGACACATTTTGACGTAATATTGCTACATAGTCATTCTTACGTGACTGACTTTTATGGGGAACTGAGAAAGTACTTTGCTGTGAGAGTAGTAATGTAATGGAAAAGAAAACAATTCCGCTGGGAGGTCATTTTGCATACAGCCAGAAACAGCCACCACAGTTATCAGCATATCAGGATAGATGTCCAAATGGCTATCGTTACCTCACATTTTACAGCTTCTCCTTATTTGGCCCTATCTCGTATCTTTCACATATTCATACTTTGTAAATACTTTTCGAATTTGGGGTCACAGGGCAAGTGCACGCATGAAGTGCATGAAATAGCATTTTTAGATGTTTTTACTTGGTTCCTGTATAAGAAACACACGCACACCAGCAGCCATCCACTGGGCTTCTCCCCAACAGATCAAACAGAGGCCCAATGATGCTTTGTATATCACGGTAGGCAATACTTCCCTGGACCTTTTCATTATCTGGTATTCACATTCTTGCAAGCAATGATGCATGGAATCTGCATTAGCTAGTAAGATTCAAGATGGAGAGGCATTGCACTTGTACATGCCACGCTGGATCCAAATGCCAGGTCAGAATGTATAGGCTTTGGTGGATGAAAAACAATATTACCTGATTCGGATGTCAAAGCTTGGATTGATGACCCAGATATGATAATGAAGCCTCCCATTAAGGCACCCACCTTAGCACAGACACAGGTCTGATGGCTAGCTGAATGTGACTGTACGGGCTGTGTAGCCTGCAGTGTAATAAATGATGGGTGTGCAAATATACTCACACTGCAATATAAGAACATGCATGATGGCAGGGTTTGTAGCAGGGGGCAATAGTGCATTTGGGTGTGTGTCCTAAAGCAAACTGGTAAAGGAAAGCCATTTATCCTGCCAATGTCTATAATCAAGACAGTTTACTCCCACCCTGGTGGAAATACGGTGTTGGGAAAGTTTACTCAGCAGATTACTTAATGTTAGCCCTGTGGATCCTACATTAGTATAGTTTGTGTCAAGTGTGACGGTCCTGTAAATGTGGTACCTCGCCACAGGGATGATGGCTTTCTGCTCGGCCCTCACCCCACACATACATCCCATACACTCCTGATGCACTTTTTCCATGTGTGTAATGTGGTTGGTTTGGGCTGCTCCCACACCATTGCACATTTATTTTCTATTTCTGCTTCAACCATCTTGTCACTTCCTTTTGAGGAACTCTGAAGTGCACATTCACATGCAAGTTTCATTTTGTTGCTGATTTGAACGGAATAGTTGTTTTTTTACCACTGGAATTTTCTACATTGCATGCTTTTGACACATAATGGACCTTCCAAAACTGAAGTTATGACACAACAGTGTTGACACAATGCCAATGCAACAGAGAGCAAAAGCTACTGATCAAAAGCAATGGCATTCACTTTGCGAGTGAAACTGCTGTTATACCCTGGAGAAATTTGCTATGACTTTTTAGCTCTGGTAAATATGAAGAATGTCCAGGAATTGTAGGAAGCTCAGGAGAAAGATGTCTTTAAGGCAAATTAAAAGGCAAATTAAAAATACAAATCTAATTGGTGTAACTGAGGCAACGATGTGCTGGGGTAAACTTATGAGAATTCCACCTCAGAAAGGGTAGTGGATTGAATCACTTTAACATTTAGGCTGACAGGCCACGTTGGACACAAAATCAGGAAGCAAAGAGCTTCTGAGGTAAGAGAGATACAGATCACATAGTAAAGGAAGCAGAAACTGATGTTTCTGTTCTTTTGCTTGTTTTGTTTAGAATGACCTAATTTTGAAGTTTGAATTTTAGAAGGGCCTAGAATTCAGACACATCACAAATTTAAATACACACATAGTTGCAGATTGAATAACCCCAACAAATATCCTGTGACTGGCCAGGTCAATACAAAATGAGGAAGCAAAGAGCTAACACAGGAAGAGAGATTTGGAACTTCCCCGCCACACAGCACAGAGAGGGGATATAACTATTCGCCGTCATAAAGATCTGCTTTGAAAGCTCAAAATGTTTTGTTTTTTTCATTTTGTTTTTGGAATAGACCTCATCCACGAGCTTTAGCCAGGGGCCTTACATATTGCCAGTCTTCTTTGATGGGTTACACAGACTGTGGTCCACACCGGGACACACCGCATAAAGGGGGTTAACTTGCTTATAAAACAAGTAAACCTATTGCTCCTCATTTCCTATTTTCCAACATGAAACATTTGAAATGTTTTAAGTGCACTGTTTACAGGATCCAGCATGCAAAGCCAGCTAATCCCCCTGAAGCAGGTGATAAAGAAAGGGTGTGGAGAGCAAGGGGACAATTACAAGTGTATTTGAAATTGAAATAATGTGTGAGTTAGTCCTTGCAGTCCTCAGCCCAATCCACTAAATACATATCATGATATTTGTAGTGGGGGGTTGAAGAATTCTGATGTGCGAAATAAGTGTTTTGAAGGGCAATAATATGTGATTTCAAATGCGAGCTCTTGGACGTTTGGAGTAGAAAAGGGTGCAGTAGTCTTTTCTCCCCAGTAAGAGTTACAGGGCATTGGGCTGCTGTCTTTTCTTAGTCTCAGTGTGCTCAGCATTAATAATTCAGCTCCAGCATTTGAGAAGGTGCTCAGATTAAATATTTTATATTTTATTCTGTGTCAAGGGCTAAACTTCCTTTTTAGCACAGATTTGTCTTATTTCAGCTAGTAAAATGATTAAAAGGGGAGCCTTCAGTCGAGTCATGGACATGTGATCAGGAACTTTGATTCAGTCTGTCATGCATTGGTTACAGTGTACTTGTTATAACCAATTTAACGCAAAGCATTCCTATCATACGGTTCCATGTATGTGACCTTGCAGTATTGTTTCTGCACAGCAAGGGACTTTATTACAAATCTAACAAAACTGCAACATTTGTGAAAAAATGTCTACTATACCATATAGCCATTGATAACTCGAAATTAAGTGTTACCAAAGACCAGAAGAATCCCTGAAACAATTCAGAAGAAACCTTAGAGGGAACCAGCATTAGTCCAAGAACAAGCAGAGACAAACCAAGCTAACAGGATGCGGTAATAAAATCATAACAAAGAAAAGCCAGACTCCTTAGCGAGACAGGCTGCTGTTCAGAGCCAGAAGAATTGTGAATTAATCATAAATGTTTTAACATAAAACAAACCAAACAAAAAAAAGGATATATCAAGGACATCGTATTGTGTGGAAAAAAAATTTCATGTTGATTAAAATATAAATTTTATATAATAGCCAGCTATGAATAGAAAGATACTTTGCCTCCATAACCATGACATTTCACTTTTAGTAAAATTTGCCTGGAATAAGGCTGCATCTATATTCTTAATTTCTTCAAATAATTTGTCAGCAATAAAACGTAGCCCACGTTTTTCACAGATGTTTAAAAATACCAGCAACACTAACAAGTGATGCAAGAAGAGGGGGAAATTAAAGAACTGTAGATTAATTTAGCAGAGATATCCTTTTGGGAAGCAAAAATACTCTTCACAGACTTTACTCACATCCGCATCTGTTTATGGGTTGCTTGAAGGAGAGAAACAGAGAGAAAACCTGTGGTAATAAATTATATATGAACTAAGAAGGGAAATGCATTATTTATCAAGATTTGAAACATATTTTATGTTAATAATTTCAACATAAAATAAAATAAATTCAAACTTCTCCCTTCAGAAAAATCCCTCATTATTTCTTATCATTTGTAAGGGTTATCTGTTGAATGACAATTCTAATAATTTGAAAGGTCACGTAAGAGCAAAAAGAAATTTATTTCACATATGACTTGTCTTTGTGCTCACCATTGCCTATGCCCTAATAAATTTGAGCAAAATGTCAGATAACAGGTCAGGTATTTCATTACTTGATTTGGCAGTTAATGGCAGAGCGCCATCTATCTATGGAGGGGAAGTAGTGCACTCTTTAACCATTTTCTTAAAATTATCTTTTTGTGATAACTTATTTGAAAAATTCTTTATAATGAAATATTTCCCTTGAAATCATGAAAGAATAATTGTTGCAAAAATTTTCAGTGATTTCAAATCAGTTATACCACATAACCACAGTAGTCCCGAGAAGGAAATGACAGGCTGCCTGCCTATCGGGGCCTGCTCAGGCCGTGTCCCACAATTAGGTGCCACAGGTATACACAATGCCTACAAAATGTTATTATACCCGTATAACCGTATTCACGGGGTTAGGAAAATTATTGCATCCTGGTTACAAAAGAGTGTGGTCACTAGAATAATTTCCGAAGGCCATCAACAAGAACGCTGTTGTTTTCAATGAGGGAACATGGCAGCCACCTTCACTAATGGAAGGATGACTGGCCACAAC
This sequence comes from Hiodon tergisus, assembly GCA_025775045.1. Classification (NCBI taxonomy): domain Eukaryota; kingdom Metazoa; phylum Chordata; class Actinopteri; order Hiodontiformes; family Hiodontidae; genus Hiodon; species Hiodon tergisus. The sequence goes on along the minus strand of JAOVYW010022661.1, from coordinate 13,078 downwards.
TGTGTTATTTGCAACCTTAGTGTACCTGACCATAGAGCCTTCTGGGCACCGAGTGGTCCAGAATTACATCACAGTCAGTTGCTCTGTATGACAGGGTAGAGAGAGAATGTTTTTCCAATATTATATAAAAGCACCAACACCTCCAATCGCACCGTCTGATACCTGTTCACTGTCTTCACTTTCACAGAACCTGTCTGAAAGAGACCTCAGCCGGTTCAATGTTATGCACCGACCGTAAGTTCTCGACACACCTTCTGTTTTACCCACACTGTAGCATGTCAACAGGAACAGTTAATTCAACGCAACTGCTTATTTACCATTTAGGGTACCCAAAAATAACAGCTACCATTGTTGTTTACGGTCTGATGCAATGTATGATTTCACCCAGTCTCCCCGTCCTCAAGCCGTTAAGAGTGAATTACAACTCTGGGCTGGTGAGCTCCTCCCTGTGGGTTTCACCTGGGGTTAACATAGTGGAATTGATTGGAGCTCTATTTTCACTACCCTTGCTAATACATTTTAAAACTACCCATTTAAAGAAAAAAGGCTTTTGAAGTTATAAACTCTAGGACATTTGTGACTCACTCACAACACATTTCCTTCCAAATGAATTCCACCCTATCTCTTTTGATCCTCTTATGGGGTGTAATTGATATCAGTTTTTTTAAGAATTGATCAAGGAAGTTCCTGTCTTTTTTGGGTTAAGGATTAACTTGTGTAATGAGGAAGTTACGAAGGCAGTGTTGCAGACTGTCAGAGCAGCTCTTTCAGTGACCTTGAGGTGTATTTGTTTGAGTGGCGATTGCTCTCGGTGCTACCAGTGGACTGAGATCCAAGGGCTCCATAAGTCATTGTTTGCTGTACAAAAAGTTTTAACAGAGAATGTTAGACTACTGGTCGGCTTCCTTTTTGCACTGGCAAAGTTTCTGTGTCATACCCATGGTGATCTTGGTGAAAACTGGCATCAGCGTTCTGTGGCGATGAATCCAGTCCAAAGGTATGTAAAGATTCTGATTCAGATCATTGGTACTGTTTTATGGATTCATGGTTGGTATTGATCATTCATTTATCATTTATGCTTGTCATGAGTGGTAGTGGTAGTAATTTGGGTTGAAATGAAACTTGTTTGAGTTTTTAGTTAGAGATAAACATAGTACTTACTTCTGAGAAACCAGGTGTCCCTCTTCTTTTCATAAACACATCTTTTCTGTGGACACTGCTAATGTCCTATTCTCACACAGCTCCACCACATTAAGCCACTGTGGTTTCAGATGGAATGAATGGTTATATATGAGCCAATGGAAAGCTAACTACCAAACAGATGGAGGAAGCTGATGGTCACCAGGGACCTAAGTAAAAATAAGCTGAAGTCGTTGAGTGAAAACCAGGCATCCTGTCTGCACTAGGGTGGTCACCCACTGGTGTTTTATTTCTAGGTGCTGAAAAAAATAATGTCGGTTTACAGATACTTTCTCTCATAGCAACTAAGATTGCTCCGCTCCTCCCTCTTTCTCTGTATTTCTGTACCTCCGTCCCTCTTTCTGCATCTCTCTCTCTCTCTCTCTCTCTCTCTCTCTCTCTCTCTCTCTCTCTCTCTCTCTCTCGCTACACTTCTCTTTCTACACCTGGCTTTACTCAGAACAAAACGGCTCTATGACCTGGTTTATAGGTCAGTCCGGGGCACCCACCGCTACTACAGAGCTTATAATGGTAAATCACCGTATTCATATAGTCTGTATGCTTGACAAAAGATTAATCATTTATTTTTTTAAATGTTAATGCAATATCTATGCGTTAGTAACAAGGCCCATTTTTACAAAATAAAATGTATTACTATCATTAGCAAAACATTTACATTTGATGACAATATATTATTATACACACTACCGTTCCAACGTTTGGGGTCACTTAGAAATGTCCTTGTTTTCGAAAGAAAAGGTAATTTTTTGTCCATTAGAATACCATCAGATTGATCCGAAATACAGTGTAGACATTGTTAATGTTGTAAATGACTACTGTAGCTGGAAATGGCTGATTTTTTATGTAATATCTACATAGGCGTATAGAGGCCCATTATCAGCAACCATCAGTCATGAGTTCCAATGACCCGTTGTGTTTACTAATTACAAGTTTTCATGGAAAACAAGGATTTTTGACCGGTAGTGTAAAAAAGCAACATTTGAAATTAATGCTAACACAAAGATTGAAATTGCAGTAGGATTTACATAATTTACAATAGGAGACCAATTAGAACATACCTACAAATAGAACCTTCGGCCGGAAGCACAGTCTGCTAACGTTTTCCACTGGTTATTTAACAGTGGTATACTCAATCACCTCCGCACATTCTGTACTAAACCAATTGGCTCCATGTGGTTACGTAATTTATGAATTGTATTTGAATTCGTGTAGTGACGAAACCGTCCTTGGCGTATTTTATTTATTTACTTTTAAGTACTTTGTTCCTTCATAGTAAATAAGGTACCATTTAACTACGTGAGGTTTTAGATAAATATCTAAGACATTACAAATGTTTTTTTACGATTTATTAAATATTTAAATTGTGTCTGTTTCTTTCAGATAATCATAAAACTCAACCAAATACTAATGAACATTTCTGGCCTGTTCAGTTGTGTAACATTCCCATCTGCTCAGTGTTGGTATAAAAAAGGAGAACCGTTCAGAGTTTGGTGTTTTTCGGCTGGAGTCGATCGCGTTTAGTTTCCTCTCCGGCAGTAAGTTAGTTAAGTAGTAAAAGAAAACGTTATTTACGCGAAGACTATATATTTTATCAATAAATGATGACATGACAATAAAATACAGAACGAACGTTGAAAATGATAGTATCTATTCTCTGAATTTTATATTTGTATGGCCTGCGCACTTTTTTTTAGATCTTTGCCACAGGAAATTCGACATTTGAACGATTAGCCAGTGTTTGATCTGTAGGTCGGTACCAGTAGACCACAATAGTTTGACTTCCAGTTTAGCGCTGTCAGCGAACTTGTTCTGTAATTACATACTTGGTACATAACTAAAAGAGACCGAGTCAGTGCTGTGTGCGTGTACTTGCGAAAACAATGGACAAACTAAATAAATTCACTGCTCCTGCGAGTGAGAAAATAAGGTATGAGAATCCACGCATTTTTGCATGGCATTATTTTATTCTTTAGTCGTTTTACGTAGGTCTTCGTGATGTAAAACACTGATATGCTGTCGTGTTACTCCTTGTTTATATGCAAATAAAAACAGAAAAACTGACCAACAGTCTAAACTCTGTGATGTACAAATAATAAGAAAAAAGTTTAATTTTGAGTAGTTAAATGGTTTTAGTATTCAATGGAGTGATTCATGTTTCAGTACACTTCAGAATTTTGGGAAATAAAAGATTTGTTTACTTTCAGTTGGAGTACGCAATGTCAATATATTTTTGACTAACACTGTATATACACAACAATATGTAGGCTCAAAGACATTTAAATTTAAAAAAAATATTTTTCGGACAAGCATGCATAATTTTTGGGCTTGCTCAGTGGTGTGTATTAGTGGGTATGGCTTCTATAATAGACTTACTCGGAGAGGAAGGTTTGATAAAAATGCTCTTCTCTGGGGTTATGACATGTCCTGAGATAATGTGGTGGTTGAGTCAAACTAATGGAGATGTTGCTGTAATTGTTAACTCAATTGCAGTCCACATTGCAGGGGCAATAAAGAAAATATTGTAATAAAATGATAATGTATACAATACAATAATATTTAAAAAATACAAATTATGTCATATCAAGATATTTTAGATGAGTTATCCAGCGTCCTTGTCTGAAATCATATAGCTTAGTATCATATATGTATATTGCGTGGTGTCCAGACTAGTGTGATTGCTGAGTTTCTGAGGAGACAGAATTGTAATTGTCTGATTAACCTGAACTATTTTGCAAGGTCACAATATTTACATCTTTTGGAAATATAATAAATCTAAATTGAACTGGAAGAATTAAGTTATATTTAGAATTTAGTATATTTTTATAGGATACAGAGATTTCAAACACTTTTTGAAGATTTTTCCTGTGTTTCTCTCTCCCAGAGAACGTGAAAGTAATTATGAGTGATTATATTCTATATGTGTGTATAGTATATTCTAAATTATGAAAGTTTTTTTGTGTGTCTTTTAGGCAGCTTCAGAAAATGGTACAGGACATAAAGAATAATGACGGTGGTATCATGAACAGGTTGAAAAGGTGAGCTCGTTCTAACACGCTTACTTATTCAGTTTACTTAAGACAGCTTACTTAAGACAGTTGTTTATGGTCTAGCCCAAATTTGTTAAGGAATCTGAGCTGTTGTTGAATGTAATCACATTCAATCACATTTTTTATAAACTGTTCAGGTTTACAGATAATATTAGAACATTAATTAATATAACTGTGGAGTATCTAAATAATTAAAATCAAGTTTTTTTGAATGATTTCTTCCTTTTAGTATATGTCCGTAATTCAAGCGGTAGGCAGGTTTTTTAGCCATCTTAAAAACAACAAGGTTTGGTTAAGGACAGCTGTTTAAGTTCCTTTATAAAGAAACCACTATGATTTGTATATCTCTTTTTTAACATAAAATCAAAGACAAACCTGGGCAGACCAAAGGAGTGATTCCTCATTTAAGTCATCTTTGAATGCACAGGTGGCTTATAAAAATAGACAGAAGAAAAATATCTTCAGACATAGTCCTTCACTTTCACTTCCTCTTGCATCAGCCGTGAGTTTTGTCCATAACAGTCCTGTGGGTGAAATATAGGATTAGACCATTATACATGACATCATTTGTGAATTTAAGACTGGATGCTTGAGCTAAAGATACTGACTCTTCTATATTGTGCTTCATTTAAAAAAAGAATGGAAATTTTTTAAACGATTGGGACCAATAATACACTGAGAAATCTGTGAAAATGTAGCTGTAAAATGTTATATTACTGGGTTTTAACACTTTATGTAAAAAAATCAATCAATCAAAATGTAATAATAAACTGGATAATAAGTAAAGGAAGTCCAAGCACTGATTAAACCCTGTGCTCCAGGGCAAAACAGGATCATGTCCCAAGTGTCAGTGGAATGCTGGCTGAGCACCTCTATAGCCTGGTATAGGGTGGGCTACAGTTAGCATGGGATGCTCTTGGCTACTATGGAACCGCAACCTCTGAATTTGGTAGGCAAGCAGTACTGCTGCAGAGACTTGGGGCAGGGACTGCTGACACTAAATGCAGAATTGCTGATTCCAAATAAGCAAATAAATGGGGGATTCCGGGGGGGGGGAAATACCAACACTTATTGTTAATATGATAATGTGATACACGTATATTGAACAATCACTGTGAGTTTAAATCTTGCCTCAGGTCGCTACAGGATGTACAGTTAAATTTTTCCGTGTTTCAAAGAACCCAGATATCGAAGTTTTCGCTTCCCTTCCAGGTTTCAGAATGAGCAAGCAGCTTCTTTACGCAAAACTGGGAAAAGTACATGGGACCGGTATGAATAGATTTGACTTGACTTTAGTCGTGTCCTGGCTTTATTTTCTGCACTATAACTCCGGACCTGCCTGCCCTGCTATGAATGGTTCCACTCCAATGAAATGCTTAAGAGCTGAAAACCTTACTAGCTAGAAAATTTTAAGAATGTAATTGCTATCGCTGTGTAACTAAAGGCTAAGAAAGTTTTTCAACATTTTTAGAAGTCTCCGATTATAGGATATAGCCTACCACTGAAGGACATTTTTATTAAAACTAGTCATAATTTAAAAAGCAAGACTTACTCAATATGAAGAATCCCTGAAATGAAGTCAGGATGGTGCAGAATTATTTGATTGGCCAATGAAAGCAGAATGTTAACTCAGCTCTATCCTTAGTTTCTGCTGCACTAAGAGCTGCACTGGGACAGTTGTGACGGTTGTAATAGCGCAGTAACACTGGGGATGGATGTAATGACTATGGAAAGGTAAAAATTGATGCAAACCACATGAACACTGGTGCAATATGTGACGAGAACTGGATGGCTAAAAGCTTTGACAACTGGGGCAGGGTTTCAGGGCTTTTCATTTTGCTGATAGGCGCTATTGGTGTGAGTTGAGCTAGGTTACATAAGTTGTTTATGTTTATAATGCATAATCATTGGTGCTAACCAGGAAATAACCATATGAGTGAGACATGACAAGGATGGGGTGGAGACTTGGACAAAACCTGTCCCGTTTCAGTGTGAGAAATGCCTTTTTACATGTTATTGGCTATTGTGTGCCAATTATCTGGTTTGTGATTAGCCCCAATATGACATATGCAATTAACCCTGGCTGAGGAATGAGCTCTTCAGTAAACTAACCTCACCTGATACAGCTTGCCATTGAAATGCCCTTGCCATGGAATTAAACGCAATATATAACACCCATCTTAATTGCAGCCTATAGCTAACATGTGCTATAACCAGATAAGTGTGGGTTTAAATAAGGGTTTCTTATCACCCTCGTTCTATAAATGATAATTGTTACAAAATAAGTAAACTTATGATTTAAGTATAAACTCAGCTTTTAATTGCAGATTAAAAAATAAACCACCACCCAAGGTCCCCATCAGAGACTACAACCCAGGTAAGACATAATTTACTTCTTTTTTTTTAATCATATATGAATTTTGCCATAAAATTAATCTTTTTGTCTGAACAGTTAATCCATAACGCTGTGTCATATAGTTGTGTTTCTCCCCAGAGCTCACGCATACCTGTAGTTTTCCTGAGCCTCCGTGCACTAGATGTGCCTTTGGCTACAGCAGTCCATTAGTTCTTGTTCAATTTGTTTTTGGAAGCTGGTCTGAATAAATGGGGGAATTTATTTGTGTCCTGGCAGCAGATAAGACCAGCAGACCTGATTCCCAGATGCAGGACAGATCCAGGGTGCTAAGAGAATCAGGGAAAACCTTCTCCCATTTAGTCAGACAAGAACTGACAGAATGCTTACATGCTTATACCAATATACTTAGTAATGCAAATAAATACATATAATTAACATTATAATTACATTTTCCTAAGGATGTTATGTGGGTGATCTGACTCAGTGCTCTCCAAACAGGGGATTAATGTGTGTCATAATGTTGAAATGATAACCACCTGAAATTTCAATGAAATTATTATTGCATAGAATTAATATAATATTCTATTCCTGTGTTATGTTTATAGATGAACAAGCAGATGCTGATCAGTGGTCAGGGTCAGAGTTTGTAAGTCTACATTGGCTTCTCAAACTTGGAATGGCTGAGTATAGTAAATCTCTGCTTTGTACCTCTGTGCTTTATATACATGGTAAACTCTAGAATTATGTCTCTAATCATGAGAGGCAAGGCAAGTGGGTGGGAGTTGGTGCAGGTATACAACAAATATGCCCACTGAGTTGACAAGATGAGCTGCACCGGGGCCAAAACAACAACTTCCTGTTTTCCAGTCCAGAATTTCTGTCTGTCATGGCAAACATGGGCTCTTTATTGCTGTGAGTCTGTTGTACGTTGTTGCGTAAAACATAAAGCTTCAATGGCAAAATCAAAATGTATTTATGAAGCACCACCACTAATGAGCGACTCCATTATTATTATTTACCAATATTGAGCCATCTAGTTATTAGCCACCTTTGGTCATAGTCAGGGTCATGTATCAGAAGGAATAATAGGGTTACTGACATCAAGAGTATCTCTACAATTAAAAGGGGTTCTTAGAACCGTTAGAGGGTTTGTGGGCACAACAAATGGATTGGGTTTTTTAAAAGTCTTTATAGAAAGCTTAATTAAGTCGATGGAGAAGTGAATTAGTAAGGCCAGTTAGACTGTGCATGCACCCAGAGCAGCAGAACTGTAGATATCAGGTAGAGCTTTGTAATTAGGTAATGCTCCACTCATTGGCCTGTCACATGATATTCTGACTTGTTTTAGGACAGTGATACGTATGAAGATCCACTGGAGAACCATGATGACAACTATGAACCTCCACCCAGTGGTGAAGTCATGACCAAAAGATTATTTGCCCCTCCAGCTCATTCTTTTCCAAAGGGCGAATATATAGGTAAATGTCCCTCAAACAATGTCCCTCAGACACCTCAAATAAACCAGCTTCGTATTTTTCATGTGACTAAAATTAAAAACTAAACCCGCGGATTTTGTATACTGGGCATGTTATACAAGGTTTATCTTACAAATCACATAGGGAGGCTAAAAATAGTACATGGAGCCATTCAAATCACAAGACTGAGGTCCTGATCTCACTTTTTCCCCTAGACTCCTACCGTGGCAGGCTGAAACTACCACCCAAGAAGCCTCAGACTGGCCTCAAACCGCCGGTTTCTGCAAAGCCCGCCAAGGATGAGGAAGATGATGTAATCTTGCTCATTTTACTCTCCATTGCTCCACTCCAGAAATGCAAAATAAAAACCGATTGAATTACTTGTTCCTCCATTTTGTATGTACACTTACACTGAAATATCTATATACTTTACATTGATAGCATTGTGGTCAAGCGTTATTACTTCCACATCTCCCTGTCCTTTTCTCTTTCCAGGAGGACTACATTGACCCAGAGGGTGAAGATGATAACTATATTGAACCATCAGAGAAAACTGAACCAGGTGAGCCGTTGGGATGGTCGGAAGGGAAGGCAGAGGAACATTGCAGCTTTACGACACTTTAGGTCCGGTGGAAAATCTATCCATACATGGCTTCTACCTGCTCCCTGTCTTGTTTCAACTTAATTAAGTTCAAAGCCTAATTATTTTCTCTAATGGCAACACATTCTCATACCCAAAACGTCAAACCCCTGACGGTTTAGGCAGATAGCAGAACAAGGCATGTCTTTATCCCTAGGGTACTCCTGTAATTATTAAATATGACCAGAGGAGGCGCCTTTGTCTGTTTTTGAGTACCGCTGCTTAAGCATTACCTTTTTGTATTTTATTTAGTGTTGATTAGAATAATTTGGTGCTAATGATTAAGACAAACATAATGTATTGACATTCAAATTTTTCGGTTAGGGTTTTGTTTGAAAATGATCATGTTAGTATGTGTTTATTTTATGTATTTATATTTAGCTACCAAAATATAGAATTACCACAAAATTGCATTTGTGTTAACCTGCAACGCAAAAATAGGTTTATTTTTTTTCCAATTATTATGCCTCACGTTGTATTCATTCGATTTCTTACGCAAAAATACTAATATTTGTCTTCTGTCTAAAGCAACCCAGACACGGAAGTCACCCTGTTTCTATCAACAGTCAGTGAGTTCAGTATTTTTAAAAAGTTAAATATATATATACTTAGGTCACCATCAAACAAAAATAGTAACGATCCATTAAGCCCCGGAGAAACAACCTCTGTAGGTTCGTTTGAATTCCTACGACCTGAATCGTGCAGTTTCTTACAAATATTGAGACTTGATTTTCGTATTGAGTCTAACGAAACTGCGTGAGACTGCGTTAGCATAATAATGGGAAAATAAGCCTATTTTTGCGTCGCCGGTTTATACAGAGAGAACGTGTGAACGTTTTTCTAATAAGATATAACTACAGTTGACTGCCCTCTTTTGGAAATTTGGAAAATTACAAGGTTAACTGATCAGTTTGGCAGCAGGTGAAATTTCATCGATGTTGTAATAATTCTCTTCAGAACCCTCTTCTGTGAACCGTGGTGCCAAACCAAAGGAGCGGTGTGCATCAGTCATGTCTGGGGAGGCCCACCGCACACACAGTCCAGGTGTGTTCACCTGTAGGGAGGCCCAACACACAAATTTGGCAATGAAATGAACTGGCTGTTTTCTGACACTTCATCAGCTGTAACTGTGACTGGATACATTTGAGTGATTGAGTCATACATAGCTCTATCAGGAATAGATAATTTCTTATCAGAATTTGACATTAGACCCAAAACGATCATTATTGTATGTTATAGTTTTACATCCCTTTATTTACATCTTATGTTACTCTTTCAAATGATATTCCCACTGTAGATCTTTATGAGGTACCAGATATGAAGGTGAGTGTCTACATGAAGCATCATTAGATGTTGTTGATTCAGAAATATGTAATCTCATAGTAAGAGTGCTAAGATTACACAATCTAATTTCCCTTTGGGCAATTGTGTTTTTTTTAAAGGAAAATACTGTCCAAGCAAGTGGGTGAGTGAATTCTCCTTATGCTTTCCTTTTGAACAACTAGTGCAGGAACAGGCAACTCTGGTCCTCAAGGGCCATAGACCTGCCAGAGCAGGCCACTCTTGTTCTCAAGGGCCATAGACTTGCAGGAACAGGCCACTCTGGTCCTCAAGGGCCATAGACCTGCAGGAACAGGCAACTCTGGTCCTCAAGGGCCATAGACCTGCCAGAGCAGGCCACTCTGGTTCTCAAGGGCCACAGTCCTGCAGGGTTTAGAGTGACCTTTCAATTGGCTACTGAATTAACACCAAAAACACCAAATACAGAATATATTATTGAAAAAAAAATACTTTTAGCCAAGGTGGATTGAAAACTAGCAAGCATTATGGTTCTTGAGGACCACAGATGCCCATCTCTGACATGATGAGTGACCAGTCCTGTTTTATAAGAAAGGACAGAATAATATTTATTTTCCAAGATAATCTACAGTTTCCTCTTCCTTACCGTATTAATAGTCTTTGAGGGATTTGTAAATTATAGTTTGGTATGTTGGTAATACTCTCTTAGGAACCTCTTACATTAAATTAAAGATATCCAAAAGAAAATAAATATACAAGACTAAAGTTGAAGACAGAAATTATTACAACTAATGACAAAAAAAGGGAGCAAATTGAACTAATGAGGAAATAAACATAACTAAAACTTTGACTCCCTGCAACATATCTTTTAATACACTTAAAAACAACTACACATTTGAATACAGAATTGCTGAAATGTACTGCATACAGCATGGATTAGAAGTTCTGTCTACTGTATGTTATAACCAGAATTTAAATGTATGTAATGTTGTATTGTGTGTTTGGTGCAACCCCCTATCAATGAAGTACTACTACTACTTACATTATGTGATGTATTATGTTTACTAGAAGGATTTTTTCTCATCTTTTTTTCCAGATGAATCCTTCCAATGAACTAGACACAGTTGCAAGTCACAGAAGAAGTTTCTGAGGAAATAGCTGATTATTTTTCTATCTTTTCCAAGGTCAAGTTCTCTTCTCAGAGCCCCAGTGCACAGTTCCCCACCTACAGCCAGCCCAAGGTTTGTAACTTTACAGTCAAATTGAGCAATTGCTACCTAAAGTCTTTTACCAACTCATATTGGTAGTCAAGTCTAAAATTCCAAAATATTAATATACCGGCAGTCACCCATTGGGTATTATTTATGTAGTCAGCTCCACTAGCTTTCCCATTTAGCGCATTTCACCTGAAGCTGGGAGTGTATATTTGACCTTAATAACAATAATAGGACCAGAGTGCAGTAAGACCCAGAAGCAAACCATGCCTCTTTGCCAGGACTCACCAAACCTCATTTAACTATACAGAGCAGCAGTACACCTTTACACCTTTGTTTTGTTTGTTTTACAGACAACTTGCAAAGAAACCTCCTCCTAGTCCGGTAAGTAGTGTTTAAATGAAGACTACTTCCCTGTAAACTAGACGTAGCTTTAAAAATTTTGCTACTTTTTTAGCAGAATGCCGAATGGATGTGAGCATAAATATATAAACTATCCATCGCCTCAACGTGGACATTATGCAATGTGAAACCAGATTTTAGATTTACCCAGATTATGCAGTATTTATCCCTTTTCACAGGAAGTAGAGCATGAGGATGAGTATGAAGTCTGTGATCCTGATGAAAGTAAAACGAGTAGGTTATTGAATAGATTTTTTTCTGCATTCCTTGTTTAATACTGCCCTCTAGTGGATAGTTAAAGTGCAAGATCGGACGGGAAATGTGCAAAATTCCACATAGATCAACTGACTTTTCTAAATGTATACCGCGGTTAATTTAAATCCATTTGGATTCATTTTACCTCACGTCCAGAATAAAATATCCCTTCAAAATTTATGAAATAGCATTTAATGCAAAGTCACATACTACTAATACTTACACACATTTTCTCTCCTTGTAGCAGAGTGGCAGACAGGTGGCAGACAGGATGAGTCTGCTTTACATCAATTTAAACGCCCCATTCCTCACCCGAGGGAGCTGTAAGTGGCAAGCTAAATCACAGCTTTTGGAAAGTAAGGTCACATTTCTTAGGACTTTCATTTTAACTACCTGTATTTCTTGCAGGAAAAAACCAAATCCACCGCTTAAGCCGGTAACTGAAATCATTTATTCCCATGAAATCAAATTTATATTTTAATTTACTGATTTAATCTTGTATGAGGCCTGGAAGTTACTGATGCTTCTTTCTATCAGCAGGAAAATGTCAAGCCAGATAGTGAAGGTAAAAAAAAATCCTAAATAGTGTATTTACACCACTGAATATTAAGCATATTTTTATTTTTCTAAGGCTTTAGGAATCATTAAGAAATTCCACTACTTCTTTAGTTTACAGTAACTTTTAATGATAACTTAAACCTAATCCTCAATGTGTAAAATAATTTTACACTTAAGCCATTTATACCAGCTTTAGAGATAAACATCAATATTACCATGGTTGTTTTCTCAAAGATGAGTCAATGTGTAGCAGATATCAGTCCCGTTTGTGTTTCCGTTCTGCAGCCAGACCAATGGCCATGAAGCGAAACATCCAGAATGTCACAACCACGTCCCTGTCCTTACCTTCCAGGTAGATATGGTGGAACACTTCAGCATCACTTATGCACTATTTATTGACTTCATAGTTCTTCTTTCAGTGTAACTGACATCCAGTTAGACTTGGGGTTTTCTCCTATGGTTCTCCAAAGACCGGTAATGTCGACCCCCCTCAACCTGGGGTTTACTCTTATGGTTCTCCAAAGGCCGGTAATGTCGACCCCCCTCAACCTGGGGTTTACTCTTATGGTTCTCCAAAGGCCGGTAATGTCGACCCCCCTCAACCTGGGGTTTACTCTTATGGTTCTCCAAAG